>JAQFVV010006646.1:275000-361304 GCA_028023455.1 Epiperipatus broadwayi
TTATGCAATTTATTCTATCAATAGATCCATACATTTCTGTAACATCCAATAAATCAATAATATCATTTTCATCAATAATTAAAATTTTAATACTATTTACAAAGTACTTCTGTGGATTTAAAGATTGTTTGTAATTGTTTGTAAACCGTTAAAAAATATTATTTCAATTATATATATATATAACTTAAAAATTGATCTTTGGAAAAATAATTGTAAAGCTTAAAATGATGACTGCTCAGCCACTCAACCAGGTGGGTGTTCAATTTCACAAGGCATGAGAAAAACCTATGCTTCAATAGCAAAAAAGCTCAAGATAATGAAATCCTGGGAAAAGATTCAATATTTAAGAAAATAATATTATATGATCTGGAAAACTGGAATCTAATAGATCAAATTGAAAATGACCCTCCACAATTTAAATGGACTGATGATATGCTGGAACACATTGGAGGGAAACTTAATAATACAATACTTCAATCAATTTTTATAACTTTCAAATGTTTTTTTCAATGACAAATCAATGGTACTAGCTATAACAGATAGACTTTTCACACTATACAGTTTTCCCAAATTGCTTCTAATAAAAACACTGCAAGAAAATAATATGCTTGAATTGATACAATGAATAGGCAACCATCTAAATAGAAGGAATATTGCAAATTAAGTTTTATGAATATGCACAAAAACAAAAATGTAAAAATCAGATCAGGATGCTAGAAAACTTCCCACAAATACTAGTAAATGAGAATAAATATAAAAATATCTCTGGCATTTGGAAAACATTTATTTTTGCTACAAGATAGAAGATTTCCAAAAAAAATGATGAATTCATTTGGAAAAGATTTTTTTCATCAAAGATGCCTTAAAAAACAGAAATTCCTGTACTACCCAACAGCTTTGCCTACAAAATTAAATTGCATAAACAAATACACCTGGGTCTTGGTTTATGCAGGTTATTTTAATGTGATTTTGAAGTTATGCAATTCATGTTTCTTCTTAATACCTTTCATATTTCACTATATTTATTAGATATCAAAAAATTTAAATTATTAATAACTTATTTTCACTTGAAATACTTTTATTTTACAAAAATATAACGTTATATTAGCAGCTAATGTGAATGTAACCTGAAGCTGTAATTAGAAACTTAGCTTCTATGTAAATAACCTACTTATACTAATGAGTAAATAATAATAATAATAGATTTATACTTTCATATAAAAATATTGCAATAAATATTCAAAAAACTTTAAATTTTAAGACTTATTGTGTTATATAAACCAGAAATGAATAATCTTTTAGAATTTTAAAATAAAAGATGAAAATTTTATAAACTGAAAATAATCTTTCTAATGATAATGTATAATCGTTTTGTTTTGATTGAAATTTTATTTTTTTAATATAGAAATAGAAAACCATTAACACGACACAAGCCTGAAACTGGCGCTAGTTGTACATCAAATCATGAATAAAAATAAAGTGGCTAACAGGTTTCTCTGGGCATAATTGCTGAGAGATACTTCATTTTGTTTAAGGAGAAGCCACAATACATCACATCACATCGAATCTGATTTCTTACTAGTTTACAAATGAATGCTAGCATTAATGATTAAAATATGTATGAAAAATGTAAAATTAAGTACTGTAGTTAATAAAAAACCTAAAAAAAAGTTTGTCTTATATTTTTTTTTGAAAATATTTGAAATTTTTTATTAGACATACTTTATTTGCTTATTTTTTTAACATGAATTTTAAAGTAATTTTTCCTTGTTGCTTTGCTTTTATGTGAATTCTAAAAATTACAGCACCTAACCCACATTTTCAAGATAAGTTAAGATTATTTTTCTGCTATTTATTTAATGCGGGTTTTCTGTGGAACCTATCTACCACATACAACGAGACCCAGGTGTAGTTCCAGAAAATATCCCCCCACACATAACTGATGAAGGAGCCACACTATAACTTTACATTAGAGGGCTAAAGCTTCTGTGCTTCTGATGTGGAAAAATTGACATATTTTTTAACTGAATGCAATGAAAAAACTCAGCAAAATAAAGACAATAATTTTTTTAATAATTCAGAACACGTTATGAAAAGTGAAAACACAATTAACCAAACTGACAAAATAAATTACTTTATGCGACAAAAACCTAAGAGAATTACATATCAAATAAAAATGATAGAATTAACAATCCAACAAATAATATATCATTTACAGAAATAAAACAATTTTGATAAAGGAAAACCAATGCTGTGAATACCCACCCAATGTAAATAAAATGGAAGAAAAAGAAAATGAGAACCTACCAAACGAGTCTAAAGAAAAAACAAATGAAAATGATAAGCAATCAGAAAGCACAATAATAAACAAAATGATCTGTAAATTGGTAAAATAATTCAGTATTATCCAATGCTGGATAGCACACCACTACCAAACAAAAAGAAAAAATTAAAAACTAAAAAAGAGAAAATAAAATTAAAATGAACAAGAAAAAAGATAAACAAATTAATTTAATAGTAAAATCCCCAGGTAAAGAAATAGAAATAGAACTAACTACACCAGAAACCCAATAATAAAATAAACAACACTCTAAAACACACATATCCAAACACAAGCAGAAAAAACACAAAAATAAAACATGCAAAAAAGGGGAAAAAAATCGAAGGATTAATAAAGAATTCCCCTAACAATATAAGTTACATTCAATGATAGTTAAAGTAGGGGCAAGAAATGTTCGAGGGTTAAACTAAGAAAAAAAATACAAGAAATGAATCACTGGGTACAACAACTCCATTCTTTCATATTAAGACTTGTGAAAACAAAAATTTATAATAGATTGCAGATAAATCCAGCACAACTAATGAGTAAAATAGAATGGTGTGTATGTCCTAGAGACACACTAATGCCTTCAAGTGGCACTGGAATATTTAACAGCCAAGAAAGTCCTTTTAGCACATTTAAAAAAGTATACATAGATGCAAATCTTTTAATAACTATTTTCAATAACAAAAATTTTATAATAAATATTATATTTCTAGGCATATCCCCAGGGCTAACAGACTAATAATAACAATTAACTCAACTTTCTGAAACAATCCCTACCCCACTATTCTCATGGGAGATTTCAACATGAGTTATAAAAAAATCTGTTACTAAACGGATACAGCAGCTAACAATCCAACATATGAATGCCAAAGGTTTTCTACAATCCAACTTTATATCCTTTTACCACAATAGACATGGAATGCCAAGAGCTTTAATGTTCTATTTTCCAATGTCCCATTACTCAATAGAGCTTAGCCTCTCACCATCACCTTTTTCAGACCATGCAGTGCAAATAATAAAACTAAATATAAACACATATCACAGTGCAATAAATAATTTACAAAAGTGATCAGGATCCTACTAGCAGATAACACTACTGAGTCTCTCCTCTCACAAATTTACTTGATGATAGATAAAATAAATCATTTAGAACTAGATATGATATTCAGATACATTGCTTTTACCAATAGAACTATGATGCTTAAGTTTTTATTTTATTTTATAAATACCGATAAATTTCTTAGAGAACCAATGAGGATATATTTTCAGATGATTCATAGCATAATGGTATTTTATTATTAAAAAAATTTTGCTTAACTTTTTGAAACAGATCTACTGCCTCATTTTCTTTTGTGGAACAATATATTTGGTCCCAATTAGCATACTTAATGTCACAATGTAAAATATAATAATCACTTTATTTATAATTATAATAGCCTAATTTATTGATAAATATTTCATAAAAAATCACATTCAATTGCTGGATGATGAGAGTCTTCCTTCAAGAATGGCTGTAGACTATGTTTCACATTTACACAATTAATGTTAATTAAAATAAAATCTAGAATACATCCCATAATATTTATAACTGATTTCTTTTTATGACACCAGTTATATGCATAAATCCCATAATTCTTTTTTCTCAATTAATTTAATTATTGCATAACTCAGTTGTTTTGTCTCCTGTCATTACATATTATGTATAAAAGTCACCATAGTTTAAAATATGGTTATAACTAAGTAAATATTTTTCCAACTACAACAACCATTATGTCAATATATATATATATATATATATATATATATATATATATATATATATATATATATGTTGTAACGGGCACACATGATGTTACATGCTAGTAAATAAAATTAAAAATAAAGTTGGCAAATAAAATATTCAAAATTAAAAGTCATCTAAACTTTATATATATATAAAATTGCACAGATCAAAAATTATTTTAAAAAAAACTTCATTAAAGAAAAAAAAAGTATTTTAAAACTAAGTTTTCTGAAAAGATTTAAAGATAAAAATATACCTTTAAGAATGTATATAATTTAATTAATGCTATTGTGTAAAATGGAAATGATTTTTTTTAATTTAAGTAAACTAGCCCTTGGGCATCTCAAAATGTATAAGTAAAGTCAGGCACTAGAGACAAAAGCAATAGGAACAGAATAGCCAATAAAACAAATCCCTCAGGAAACAGACCTCAGTGAAAATATCATCATCATTATGACATAATGTTGAGTTAATCTGCAAAATTAATATAGAATGAAAGAGATGTAAAAAAGAGATATGTTATAAGTGTTAGTGTGGAGAGTGTTGAAGGAAAAAAGTTTGATAACACACTCTTCAACCCTTCAGTGTTTCTAAAAAAAAGAGAAAGAGAAATGACCAATCATTTTTCTATATTACAGACCACAGGACATCAGGGCCTGGAAATAAAATAGCAGCTAAAGTAAAGGACCTCCGGATGATTCCACAAATGACCAACAGCATACCCAATCTCCCCAGGTCATTGGGGGAATTAACACTGGATCCAAATTGCAAGCAACTGTTAAGCATGGACTTTTTAAATCCACAAGAATTTTATAAACTCTAATGAACATTAATTCTAAAACTTTCTAGTATTTGAAAACAGTAAGAATTTTAAATTCTTAACTTTTCAATATTTAAATAGAAATAGAATTTCCTATCTGACTAAATTATTTATCAATTATTTTTATTGAATGTATTTTTTTTTAAAAGTCATTATCATTAATTTATTTTTTCTGTTCTTTTAAGTGTTTATTATTATTTTTTTTGTTAAGCTAAACTTTTAATAATCTCATGTTAAATTTAAGTCAGGCTTGAAAGGCTGTATAGATTCATAAAGTTATATTAGATTAAGGGAAGTTAAATCTTAGGTTATTTGTTTTGCAGTTAAATTGTGTCAATGGATTGGATGTATTGGTGTAAGTAATAAATGTAGAATGAAGATCTGCTATGTACAGGATCACATTATATGCCGCACTTGGGCAAAATAAGTCCCATTTTTTTACTGACCATCAGAAGCACATATATTCCCTGCTTCTTGGATCACCTCTTTAGCCTATGGAATGGGATAGTAAGATGGCAAAAAGGACCACAATCTTTTCCTATGAAGTTTTTTTTTTGTTCTTCTTGCCAGACAGATGTAACATTCATTTACTGAGTGAGAGACAATTTCTTCTCTATAACAATGCAGTTCAGATGTGCATTCCTTGCAGTTTGGTATTATGTTGCTTGTATTCATGCTGCATTGAATACATTGATATATCAGATAGATTGACATTAGTTTAACTGTGAACCTTTTCCTTGAGGTTAAATAAGGGATAGAATATTTTCTTTTCAAATGCAATTTATGTAGTCTATCCATACTTGACACTAATAAAATATTATTAAATTCACCTGTGCAAACTTCTAAAATAAAAAGTTAAATTATAAATTAAAATCTAAAGTAAATTTACACTAAAATAACTTTAAATTTTATATATGCTTAATAAATGTTTGTGTGTGTTATTACTGACAATGGCTTCTTTTATTTTTTTTTAATATTGAAAATATATTTTAATAATAATTTATCTTTTATAAATTTCTGCATCTCCCTGAGCTAGTGGCATGGGCTGATGGTCATATAATAAAATAAAGTTGGATCTTAACAATACGTATCTGCCTACAATATAAATTTTCCAGGTACCAATAGCCTGGTGGTGCCCTGTATGGCAGATACGGTAAGACTCCATCACCCAAAACAGTATTATATATATATATTACCAACCAAAAACAATTGATATCCTAATATCATTTCAATCCAAATGAAATGAACAAAAATCAGATCTTTAATTACTTGCTTTGTTATAATTTTTTTAACAGCCAAAAAAGCAGATCAATCTCATGAAAGCTTGAGTTTACATGATCATATCTATGATGTACAATTTGATCATTCATCCATGTTTCTGTAAATGCTATTTGATCATTCTCTTGTGCAAACATATCATTTTAATAAGTGAAATTTAATTCTTAACTGTCTAACATTGTGTATATAATAACGGAAAGTATAACTTTTATTAAATACTTTAATATCATATATATATATATATATATATATATATATATATATATATATATATGTATGTAAATAATGTTTATAAATGCAATAATAATAATAATAATAATAATAATAATAATAATAATAATAATAAAATGATGATGATGATGATGATGATAATAATAATAATAATAATAATAATAATAATAATAATAATAATAATAATAATAATAATAATAATACAGGTATATTATATATCTGTATCAATGTATGTAATATATAGGGAATATGAGCACAGACTTTCACATGACCTACCTCTCTCTACTCTATCTTATAATACTGATACACTTAAACACATATATGTCAAAAAGATAATTAATCACCAATATAAGTATTTCATGCTAAACCAGCAATCATCATTTGGTCGAGATTATCATCTCTACATATTTATAAAATAAGTGCTCAGATATATATGAAGATAGCCAATCTTCATCCTTTAATGGACAGACTTCAGTTCCACTTTACACTTCAACTCATCAGTGTATCAGTGTTATGAAATAGAGTGGAGAGTGGTGGGTCATGTAAAATTTTATGCCCATATATCCTATATATTAATAATAATAATAATAATAGGCATCATCATCATTATCATCATCACCATCATCTCAAACAATCCTTGTCCAACTATTATTATGGGAGACTTCATCATGAGTTATAAACAATTTATTACAAAATGAATAAACCAGTTAACAATCTCACTCATGAGTGCAAAAGATTATCTACAACCCAACTATGTATCCTTTTATAACAATAGGCATGGAACCATAATATATCTAGTGTTTTATTCCCCAATGCTATATCACACAATAGAGTTAAGCCTCTCACCATCACATTTTTCAGATCATGAAGCACAAATAATAAAATTAAATATAAACACATACCACAACACAATAAATAATATACAAAAAAACATTCAGGATTCTACTAGCAAACAACACTATAGAGTCACTCTTCTCAGAAATTTATATAATGATAAATAAAATAAATAAATTAGAACTAGATGCAATATCAAACTACATAACTTACACAAAGACATTCTTATTTAATATAAACCATATTACACAAAAGATAACCTTCTCATAAGTAATCACATTAGCAGATGAAATATATAAAAGTATCAGTATGTCTAAACCTGTTCAACATAGCCAAATATAATAAAACTCACTCAACTCTATAAACAGCCTTACAATAAGTTAAAACAATATCTAAACATAAAAAATGCTTAGCACAGCTGCACAATTGGACACACCGATACATTAGGTGGGCTTTGGGATATCCATTCACAAATAAATTTCGTGTGCCTAGAATCAGAAAATAAAATTACAGCATGATTTACTATAATGTTACTCATATATAACAACTTCAAAGTAAAACTAACCAATGATCCATAATTCACACCCTCAGAAGACTTTTTTGGAAAAACTGAAAACAAAATACCATTGAAAATCATTTATTGTAGAATAATTTTAGCACCAATCCATGCCACATGTCATCCAGGATCTCCAGGCATTCCAAAATTTGTACTTGCATAATATAGCTAATTATCAAACACATCCCTATGCCAACGAGCAAATCACATATCACAAAGAAGATATATATATATATGATTGTTTAGTGTGCCTGCGAGCCAACGAGCAAATCACATATCACAAAGAAGATATATATATATATGATTGTTTAGTGTGCCTGCGAGCAAAGCCAGTAATCCAAAGTTATGTTAATTCAATGAAATCTATTATTCCAGTTAGACCAAATGAGATCTTAGCAATTGATTACTATGGACCTTTGCCTCCATTCAATAAGAAAAAAAATATTTATTAGTTGCTTATGATCTCTTTTCAAAATATGTGTCAGCTTACCCAATACCCCAAGCTAATATTAGACATACCATCAAAGTAATAGATACCCTCCAATTCATTGGGATAGGAAAGCCTAGAACCATATTAACAGATCACGGTACTCCTTTCCTATCCAAAGAATGGAAAACATGGGTAAAAAGATCTCAAATTAAGCATGTGCTTACCTCCATTAGAAATCCTCAGTCCAACCCTTGCGAACGTGTAATGCAGGAGCTTGGTAGATTGTTCAGGACTTATTTAGGAGATGAGCATAAGGGGTGGGTTAAGCTAACCAAGCGTGTAATTGATTTCATGAATTGGAATGTGAATGAATCAACAGGATTCACACCAATTAGATTACACTTTACAAAAACTGTACCAACATTATTTGCAAGGTATAAACCTATGGCTACATATGCTGAAATAGATACAGAAGAATATAGAGTAAAAGCTTATGAACAAATTGTAAAAAAGGCCAATCAAAGAAATAAAAATGTGAAGACAACTTCACACAAATTCAAAATTGGGGATCAAGTTTTTATAAAAATACCTCATATGAGTAAACCCCAAGAGAGCAAATATCAAAAGTTTTACCATCAATATGAAGGACCTTATACTATCATAAAGCAAACAGGTCCCAATGCATTCTGGATAAATATAAAGGGAGACATTAAAGGCACTTACAATGCTAGAGCTTTAAAACCCTATTTTGGTCAAATGAATTAATAATGTTTTACCACATTTTACTTATGTATGAAGTAAAATATTGAAAGAAAAGATAACTTGGAATAGGTAAGGAGAGAAAAAGTTTTCATTTAAAAGTATATAGGTACATATAGGTATAAGGATGTGTATAAGTCAAAAAAGACATTAATTTTCTGTGATGAGGGTATGTTAAGCAATTAAAATTAATTCTTAGGATACCTGAAAAGTAACATCATTTTACGAGTTAATCCATGCTGAATGATGGATGTTGTTATGTTTTGGATAGTTCTCAAAAAAGTTTCATGAGTCTTAAAGAAAAGCAGGATGGAGACTACCAAACAAATATATATGTCATCTATAAAAGAGGCACATAACAATGAATCTTTTAAAGAAAAATAAAAAGGGGAGAAAAAGAAAGAACCCTATATATATAAACCTCCTTGTCCTTCTGGTTAAACTGAATGATGTTTAGTATAGAGAAAAAGAAAAGGGTTAGAAAATAAAATAAATAATAAGGGTTGATAAAAGCAAGAAAGAAAAACAGGATCCACAACTTTATATTTAATGCATACATTGACACACATTAAGTGTCCAAATTTTAATGGTAAATATAAAATTTGAACTTTTTAAGGAAGGGGGTAATGTGAGAGTACCATATGAGCCTCACCTAAAACAATTTGTATTTCTTTGTGAATTTAAATGTGCCTATATCGAATCAACAGATATAAATAACTTACACCTATCTTAAACTTTTCATATATCTGCTATATACATAAACTAGTTAGTATTAAAAGAATAATTCTAAAAATTAATAATTCTAATTTGTTTATACACATGCACAAATAAATGTTTCCAACTAATAGTATTTTTTTATTAACCAAAACTTGACATTTGACAAAGCCTTAAGTCAATATTGCATTTTTATCAGTTGAAACAAAGGAAATAAACGTTTGGGGTTCATTACAAATTGTATATGTTAAACAATAGAGAGTGTGAGCATGATTATGTGATATCCTTGCTGAAATTAATCCAGTATAAAAACAAACTAATATTGTTATAACAATAATCTTCTATTTAGTTATCAAGGCAAGAACTATGTCTGTAAATTTAAATGTGCTTGAATTTAGAACACAATTAAGAAAAAGAAGAAGATTCAATATTTTAAAATGTGCTTCAAGTAATTAATTTACTGCCTTTTAATATTATAAAGAACTATAGAAAAATAATCAGTGAAATTAACAAGGTTATAAAAGTTATCAATGTCTTCGAAATGAGCTTTCAAAATATATATTTAAAAAGACGAAAAATTATAAAGATATTCTTTGGCTAGATAATTTATGCCAGGGATTTCTTCTGATGTTTTAAACCTGAACATGTAAATTTATTCCTACTTAATCAATGCCTAAAATATAATCGTAATTCTCATTTAAAAAGCTGCCTTAATATTGGAGTATTATATTGAAAAAGATGTTAAATATTTTACTATGCAAATATTTAAAGAATGAATATCTGGATTGCCTTTTCGAAGGATGATCAATGAATTTTATGTTTCAATATTCATCATCATTTTAGTTCGTCTAAGGAAAGATATAAAACCATTATTCTTTCTCGTCTTCGATTACTTCATTGTGTATTTTAATAACCCTTAAACTTTATTTCCTTTGTGGATAATTGCATTTACTTGGAAAAATTACTTCATATATTAAAGTGGAGAACTAACAATTTATTTTTTTTATTTATTTAATAAAATTTAGATGTTGATATTTTGATATATACTCTGATGAAAATGATGGCTGACAAAGGTAAAAGTTTTTAAATTATTTCAATTTGGAAGTAAGTTTTATTATATTCCAAATTGAATCTTACATGACAATTAACATAGTTTCTTTTTAAACATACATAACTAATATCAGAATACATTCTATTATTAATCTAGTGTGAATGGATGTTATCTTATATAGACATATAACACACACTGAATCATTTTAATGACAATACATAGATTTATAATGTATCATGTGTATTATTTATTATACACATGATTTTAAATTATATATAGGTAAATGATTACATTATGTTGTTTTTTTTTCTGAATGTTAAATAGTTTATTATTGTATTTAAATGTAAGCACAGATTATGATTCTAAATTTTAATATTTTTGTTATTTATGAGATGATATTTTTGTTTCCATTATGGATTAAAATGTGTTAAACTTGATTTTAAAATTAATCAGGTCTCAGTTTGTTTATTTTATTTAGTCGTTTTACAAAACCAATAATTATAAATATACATACTCACGCATATATATATATATATATATATATATATATGAATCATATATATATATATATATATATATATATATATATAATCAACTTAGTGATTTAATATTTATAAAAAAGTTATATATAGCTTATACTAAATTTATTATTACTATGGGATATTTGTGGAAATGCCTGAAGAGAGTCAATTGCAATTTCTACTCTGAGCTCGAATTCCGAGAGTAATGAGGTTATTAATAGAGTAGTGGATTGGATTATATTTTAAATCACATCATCCATGGCATTTTATAAGAAGACTCAAAGTCCGTCTATAGTTAGACGCGACTTCCTCGAGTCTTGAAAAGGATCGTCCATTATAATATATATATATATATATATATAGGGACTACACAATGTAACAATGGTACCATCATGAAAAAACAAGAACCCATTACTACAGTCACTAATTTAAGACCTATCTCAATGGAGCCTTTAGGATCTAAAATACTAGTTATAGTAATAAAGATGAAGATTGTACCATTCATACTGCCAAAAACCTTACAACATCAATATGCAAAAAAAGGTTTATCCACATATCAGGTAGCTCTAATCTATAAAACTATAATTAACTTGGTTATTAAGAAAAAAATATGCACCAATTGCTGTAGAACTAGATTTTGAAAGTGCATTGTACTCAGTACCAATGAAAATATTACTAAACCAGTTAAAAGAAATTATACACAATAGTCAATCTACTCTTAAACAGTATATATATATATATATATATATATATATATATATATATATATATATATATATATATATATATATATATATATATATATATATATATATATATATATATATATATATCACCCTTAATGAAAGAACCTCATCATCTTTTTATCCCATTCAATCAATACCACAAGGTTCATCCCTCCGTATATAACTTTTCACATTCAACATAAACACTTTATTAGAAGAAATTGGAAAAAAATACAAGAAGTACTAATACCAAGTACCAAAAAATACATTCCTTTCATATCTTATATAAATGATATTACTATATTTCTAAAATAAATAAAAAAAACAACTACAAAAATCATTGAAAATTATACAGAAAAATACAAACTAAAAGTCAATCGTAATAATTCTGCTGCATGGACAATTTTTACAGGGAAAATAAACAAACACATTTATCAAGGAAAGCTCAGTAGTTTTCTAGGTTTCCCATTTTATCTTGGAATAAATGAGATGAGAAGAAAAATACAGAATATACTCAAAAGGAAACAGAAGGAATCACAGATTTATTATCCAGGTCCTATCTATCAATATCCACAAAAATACAACTATTCAATCACATCATAATATCAAACATCAACTACTGTGTACCAATGATTACTTTCATAACACTATTTAAGCTGCAATAAACTCATTATGCAATAAATCACTATGGAACAGAAAAGTAGTAGCCATCTCAATGAAACAACTTAACCAACCAACAAAATGGAATGGTCTTGGAATTCATTCAATATCTGTGTTTTAGATACAAAAAGCAATAAATCTGCTAATAGACATTATTAAAAAGTTTCCCAATAATAAATTAATAATAGAAATCACACCCACAGCTCAGCCACCTCCCACAATTAATTATATTTTTATGCTATTTGAAAATAATAAAAATAGTAAAAACAAGATAATGCTTAAAAACCCAATAAAACATACATATTAGCAGATACACAATATAATAGCCCAATGACAAACTGAAAATAACCAGATATCTGTTCTAGGAATATATATATATATAGCCAATTACTTTTAAAAAATTGGAAATTGTACCTGGAGCTAAAATTTCATGATTTTATCCTTAAAGTCAACTTAAAAGTATTGCCAACAACTTACTTTATAAGTTAGAGAAGATTCTACCTAAATATAGATTCTCAGTGTAAGCTGTATCACAGAGATGAGGAAACCCAAGACCATTTCATATATAACAGTTCAGGACTTGAAAAATTAAGATATATGTTGATTGGTGAATACACAAAAAATATAATGACAATAGATGAGATACTACAAACTTTCAAAAAAATGCAATACTAACTATACAGGCAGCCACATTCATTTTGTATTACCCTAGGGAACAATACAAAAAAACAACATAACACCTATAAAAACAAATTTAGAAAATAAAAAAAAGAGACAGCTTTTTGCACTGCCTGACATTATTGCATCAATGTGGTTTCTTTTTAAAAGACAAGCCACATTATAATAAAGGCCATAACACACCACACAAAATCAATACAAGCAAGAATCAACAATGTGAAACATTGAAATTCAGAAGTGAAAAACAGGGCAAACAAGGAGAAATGAAATACAAAGAGAGCTTTTGAAAACATACAAACTCTGTAATAAAATAGCAATATAACACCACGCATAACTTCCAAACAATATAAGCAATTGATGTTAATAAAGTTACCATTGAAACAGAATAATAATAATAATAATAATAATAATAATAATAATAATAATAATAATAATAATAATAATAATAATAATAATAATAATAATAATAATAATAATAATAATAATAATAATAATAATAATAATAATAATAATAATAATAATAATAATAATAATAATAATAATAAGAAGAAGAAGAAGAAGAAGAAGAAGAAGAAGAAGAAGAAGAAGAAGAAGAATAACACAACAACAACAATAATAATAATTGTAATAATAATAATTGTAATATTACAATTATTATTAATGTTGTTGTTGTGTTATTCTTCTTCTTCTTCTTCTTCTTCTTCTTCTTATTATTATTATTATTATTATTATTATTATTATTATTATTATTATTATTATTATTATTATTATTATTATTATTATTATTATTATTATTATTATTATTATTATTATTATTATTATTATTATTATTATTATTATTCTGTTTCAATGGTAACTTTATTAACATCAATTGTAATAGATCCCGCAGCAAATCTCTGCTGAGGTAAGAAGCAATCGTTAAGTTCTCCGATGTAAGTATTTATTTTTTACTTTTGTTCCAACTTGTTATGCGAAAAACAAACATAATACAGGAAAAATCGAATTATATAATAGATTAATAGTGTTTTTTGAAAAATATCGGTGTGTTTTAATATCTTTTTTAAAAAAAATACTGACTTGAGTCAGAATAAATCATGGCTACTGCCCAGTCAAGTGTGAGCGAATTAAGCACCAATACAAAATTAACAACATCGTTAGTTTCAACATCGCCTATTTCGTATGCAAAAGTACTTAAAAGTAATAGCAATACTACAGCACCAACTCAAATACCGCGCTTCCGTAGAACAAACACAAATGATATTAAAAATCTTGATCTAAACACTCGAGAGGAAAATCAACCCCCAGCCGCAATCTGGACAAAAGAAACGCTTGAAAATGTGACAGATCGTTTCAGTAATACGGTGCCTCGGACGTTATTTGAAACATTTTGCAGGTTTTTTTCACCAACTTTGTTAGTACTCGCAGTAACCGATAATCAATGCTCATTATATCGTTTCCCAAAAGCTTTATTATATGAAGCAATCACGCAAAATGCACTATGGGAAACAATCTCTTCTATCGCCGACCATCCAAATTCTCGATATATAACCATTGATTTTTATACTCAGCAGCAAAAAGAACGGTTTCAATCCACTATTTTAGCACTTGATAATTACGCACTCGTAATTATAGATGAAAACCGGAAAAATATAATTACTGGAGTGCTTAAAAATACTTATCTTACATACAACGTACAAGATTTTCAAAAAATGATAAACCTGTTTGGAAAAGTAATTGCCCTACAGCTTATATATTTAAAAGACACACCTATACCGATATGTAGTAATCGTTTTGAATTTAAAATAAAACTACATAAAAACGTAGATGCCTCAACGATTACAACACAGATTACAGATCAAGAAGCGACACTCTCTCTTCACATAAGAGGTCTAAAGCCACTTTGTTTTGGCTGTGGACAGAGAGGACACCTAGCAACTCAGTGCGATAACACAAAAAGCAATCACTGTGAACAAACTAAAATCCTCTCCCCAGAACAACCCAGTGATGAAAATAAAATTTATAATAACACTACATCCATTGGCAACCCAATAATAGAAACCAGAAAAAAACAGGTTCAAACACCCACAAACAAAAATAATAATGGATCAGAATTGCCTATCCCAAAGACCAACCAAAAAAATAATAACACAAAAACTAACACAGAAATCCAAGATTCAAACGAAAATAATTCTCAAGAAACCACAACACAAAATACAGCAATTACATCACAGGATCAGCATCTCAATAAAACAAAATGTGTCCCAAGTAAAAATCAACAAACAGAAAGTAAACACACACAGTTATATAATGAAAATATAAATCCAGATAATATAAAGATACCAATAATAAAAAAACTACAATTATAAACAAAACTGCATCAAACATAATGGATGCAATACAAGCCCCTCTTCCACCTATTCAAGAGAATACACCAGAGGGAAAAAGGAAGCCCGGCAGACCAAGTAAAAATCATGAATCCAAAAGGCAAAAAAAACAGACCAAAAGCACAACTCATCAGACATATACAATTTAGAAAATGATGAAATAGAAATGGATATAAGCCAACAACAAATGGACACCTGTTCGGTTTCATCACAAATTGCCTGTATAGAGTCTGAAGCAATATTAAATGAAAAAAAACTGATAATAAACCCAACAATGTCTTAAATATGTATCAGCATCCATCTACTGCAATATAAACAAAAATTTAGTATTAAAAATAAAATAAAAATCAATACCCTGTTAAAAAATTATTTAAAACATGAAGATAAAAGTGGATCTCTCAACATTAGAGGCTTAAATGCCACCAAAAAACTTTTTGATCTCAAAAAATGGTTACATACAACACAACCACACATACTTGGGCTTTTGGAAACAAAAATATACAGCAGCTCTCAAATTGATCCATCAAAATATTTAGTCAGCCAAGATTTTTGTGCCTGCTCAAGGCAATCATCATCACCATCAGGTGGCACAGGCATAATTATTTCCCACAACTGCCCTTTTGATTCTTTTAAAATTATATATATTGACTCTAATCTTATCATACTAACACTCCATCATAAAAATATCACACTTAACCTAGTATTTGTATATATACCACCAGGCCCCATCATCATCTCCAGAATAATAGCAACAATAAATTCAATGCTTACAGCAACACCAAATCCCATAATACTCCTGGGAGATTTCAACATGACCTACCAAACTTTTGTCACCAAATGGATCCATCAAATAACAATCCCACTTATGAGTGCTGAGGGTTTTCTCCCATCAAACTCAATATCTTTTAATAACAATAGATATAAGTCACTTATTGATTTGTGTTTCTACTCACCAATGTTACATCATTATTTTAATCTTGAACTCTGTCCATCTATAATCTCAGATCATGCTGCTCAGTTCATCACCCTCGACCTAACAAAAATACAGAATACAACAATAGCCCTCCAAAAGACGATGCGAATACTTCTTCCAGCACAAACAACTGAATTCCTATATTCAGAAACATATATAATGCTCCAAAAACTTCAAAACATGTCACTCGATCCAGTACAAAAGTATATAGCATTCACCAATATACTTTCTTTCAACATCAATCATATTACCTGCAACTCAACACCCCCCACCAGATTATTAGCATTGGCAGATGAACTACATAAAAGAATAACCATTTCCAGACCAACTACAGATAATCAAACACAAATTAAAAAACTTACAGAAATGTACAACAATACATGCAATACAATAAAGCAATATGTAGCAATAAAAAAGAAAAAAATATGCCTTACACAACAACATACTTGGACCAGAGCATACATACGGTGAGCATTGGGATACCCATCCACAGTCAGAGTGCCTATGGCACTTGAAATAGATGGTTCTATAACAGCTGGACATAACATGATAAACCCAATATATCAACACTTTAAAAAAAAACTGCAAAAACAGAGTGTGTACATACCAAATGAAGACATATTTGGAGACCCTGAAACAGACACACCAATAACAACAACTGACATTGTATTTCAACTTGCAACAATAACAAACACATGTCACCCAGGACCACAAGGAATTCCCAAATTTGTGTTCAAACATCTTAGTCACTTCACAGCAAAATACCTGTGCGATCTAGCCAATTACATATCCCAAAAAATTTACAACATACAAAGTCTATACCCAATTGCAATGGTTCCATTTAACAAAAAACCAACAGCAATATCATCTTTATCTAATCTACGACCAATTTCAATGGGACCTTTAGGAATAAAAATTCTTGAAAGAGTGATAAAGGAAAAAATAGAACAACACATACTCCCTGTGTTATCATCAGCACAATATGCCAAAAGAGGTTCATCCATTGGCCAGGGTGCCTTAATGTACAAAACAATTATTGAAGTAGTAAAAAAAAGAAAGAAATATGCACCAATTATAGTTCAACTAGACATTGAGGCAGCTTTTGACTCAGTGCCTATAGCCAAATTATTAGACGTGCTGAAAAAAACAACAACACCTCCATCCCTACTATATATAATAGCAAATCTGCTACTCAGCCGTGAAATTCACATCACATTGAATGGAAAAAAATCACCAGCCTTCAGACCGAGTCAATCCATCCCACAAGGATCCCCCCTAAGTGCATTGCTCTTTACAATATATATAAATCCTCTATTAACAGAGATACAGAAAAAAATAAAAGGCATTCAAATTCCAAACACTGCTTTAAATATATCATGCATAGCCTATATGGACGATGTAACCATTTTCCTCCCCTCTAAAAAGAACCTCCCCATATTACAAGAGGTAATCAAGAATTATACCTCAAATTTTAATTTAAAAATTAACACAAATAAAACTGCTGCATGGTCAATATCACAGGCAAGCACTGTACAGAGATGTTTAATGGTAAACCATCTGCTTTCCTTGGTTTCCCATTCTACCTTGGAACCAATGGAATGAGGCAAAAAATTCAAAATAAATTAAAAATAGATGCTGAAAAAATCACAGCCTCATTTGAAAAGTCATACCTGTCAATATATGCAAAAGTAGCACTATTTAATCAACTTATAATTACAAAAATTACATACTATACACCTATAATCAAATTTGCAAAAACATTCATATCTAAAATCTTGTCAATCTGTAACAAACTAATATGGAAGAGAAAGACAGTGGCAATCTCTTTAAAAAATCTGAGCAGACCACCAAATAGCAATGGACTTGGACTCCATACAATCAATGTTTTTTTACACACAGAAATCAGTAAATCTAATAACAGCAACCATAAAAAGATTTCCAGACCTGGAGTGTGTAATCAGTATAATACCCACAGACAGACCACCCCCTTCGTATGGATATCTATCCACACTGATTGAAGAACTCAAGCCAATATACAACAAAATATCACTCAATAATGACAACAAGTATACATACTGGGACATTTACAATATACTACATCCCAACCAGACACCCAATCTACATCCATCAGTTCTTGGAATAGACAACAGGCAACTACTGCAACAATTCAGAAAATGGTCATTAGAACCAAAATTATTCGATTTTCTACTTAAGCTAGATCGGAAGAGCGTCGTGTACCCACAACCCATTTCCTTAGATTTTGTAGATTCTATACCAATATAGACCCCGTGTGCGGACTATGTCATAGAGAAGAAGAGACACAAGATCATTTTCTTCATTCCTGCAGTGCCCTAGAAACAATACGTCGCACAATGTTTACCACATACAGAAAGGCTATCATTTCAATAGATGAAATAATAAATACATTTAAAAAAGGCAATAACCCTGCTATTCATGCAGCAACATACAGCCTTTATGCCTACTGGTGCACCAGATGCGGAAGAGCACACGTCAATAACCCTCGATGCCACCCAGCAACATATTCAATAAAACTAGAACTGTTAAGAAAAAGAGACAGCATCCTAGCTCAACCAGATATATTTGCAGCCACATGGTCACACTTGAAACAGAGATCCAGTCTATGAAATATAAAGACCAATAAGATAGATGATGGCATTTTCAACATCAGCATTTTTTCCAACTTTAAAAAAAAAAAATGCAAGCATAAACTGAACTAGATAGAAGACCAAATTTAAAAACAAGAAGAAAAAAAAAGGATGCAGAAAAGATAAAGACTTATATACTGAAAGTTGTAATTTGTTTTTCATTTGTAAAAAATCAATATATGACTCTGTAACTTTTTAGACTCAATAAAGTTTTGCTTTGAAACATAATAATTGTAATAATAATAATAGTAGTAGTAGTAGAAAAAGTAGTAGTAGTAATAACAACAACAACAACAACAACAATAATAATAATAATAATAATAATAATAATAATAATAATAATAATAATAATAATAATAATAATAATAATAATAATAATAATAATAATAATAATAATAATAATAATAATAATAATAATAATAATAATAATAATAATAATAATAATAATAATAATAATAATAATTTGTATTGTTTTACTGATATATACATTTTTATTTTTTTATTACTAATATATGCACAAATTATCTGATACTGACTAACCATTTATGAAAATTAAGTTTGTAACATAATTATGTTCTATACTATTGTATACCCATACACAATTAATCATCTGATATTCCTAAATGATTACATTTAAATGGAAATAAACTACATTTCACACATAAGCTACATATAGTCAACATTTCATATTGATATATATTTTCAAAATATGGGTGTTCATTTATCTCTACATCTTACATATCTAAATCAAGATTCAGTGATAATGCTGGAAAGAAATGTGATTTTATTAAAGAATTAGGTAATAAACTCATATTATTACTATATTGGATTAGAATTCCTGAGATAACAAACCACATCACTTTATATAGATGTAGATATTAAAGAATAGAGCATTAATGATATGAGTGTATGAGATCTTACATTTCATTTTAAAATGTATTCTGTTTTTGTATAAGAAAGTAGTCACAAAAATATTCAAGGATTTATTTATGTATCAGAGTATTATTCTACTTAAAGACCATTAAGATTGGTTACACATGTATTATATATATATATATATATATATATATAATAATAAAAGTACATATAATGCAAATAAATTATAATCAAAAAAGTAAATATAGCACTAAATAAATAATGTTTCCCATTTTATTTTCTAGCAATATTTTATTATCTAATTCAAGCATAATTGTATTCGATAAAAACATACATTTAAAAATAACATAGATTTTTTATGTATAAACATAAAAAAGCATAAAACATGCCTGTTATATCATCATTGAAACACGATGCAATTTCTTTAAATAACAGCCTTAAATAGAAACATATAAAATTTGAATTCATACAATAGCCACTAAATTATAGCTTTCAAACAATCACATTAATTTCCAGCATCGAATGATCTAACGGCCTAGTGATTTTTCTATGACAGAGTGAACAAGCTCTTATACAACCATGTTAACTAAGAATACATTAGCATTAATTCATAAAAATAAATACTATACATACCTATTTCTTTGCTAAGCTGTTCGGGATTTTAAAACATGAGAAGCCGAATTCCTAGTATTGATTATTTGTGTTATGCTGAATAAAAACAAACCAAAAAAAAAAAAAAACGATTGCAACTGTCTAAAAAGTGGAATATTTCAATTATAAATTTACTTAAATTATTATGTCATTGAAATTTTACACATGCCCTGCAGTGCTAGAGAACTATGATTATAACTTCAACTGTAAACGCGCTCAGATGACGCTAATTCTTTATAAGTGTTAAAGAATAATCCTTTTTTAAATCAACATTCAACACTCGTTTGTATATTACAATTAGTCTAAGAAAAAGAAAAACTTTGTCGAACTACATAACAGACTTTTATAATTAGTAATACAGTACTATTGATAAAAGTTTGACGATCTAAATAACAAACTTTTATAAATTACTAATACGTACTAATGATAAAATCACTTATAACATACAAAAGTAAATTACATAGCATGAAATAACTTTAAATCATTTGAAAGAAAAAACTATAAAAAATATTGGATTTTATAAAATCCACGCAATTAAATGTAATGTTATATTGTGGAACCGTAGTTATATTTGGCCTATTTAAAGTTCAGTTTTGAATAAGTAATGAAATTTATAGAATTGTTTAGATAACTATTTAATATTAAATAAGTAAGTAAATTATATTTAACACATTAAAAATAATTTACGACAATTAATTTTAAATTATTTTAAAAAAGTTTCTAATTATATAAGTAGATTATACCTATTATATAAACGCTAACGATTATGGACTCCTAAGTCCCCTTACGGCTAAATATTATTATTATTTTGCATTCCCAAAATGGATTAATATACATTTCCTATATTATCTTTACAACACACCCAATTATATATATATATATATATAATTTCTGTACTTGATTTTACAATTATTGATAAATTTTAAAGAAGATAAAATAGCAATTGGTTTCAATGTCTTCCATGTGTTCACATATCAATAAATGAGAAAAGAATATAAAACCCTTACCTGTTACAAAATATCCACGATTCAAATCAATCACTATACATCACCTACAATGTAATTCATTATTATAACCACATGTAATAAGAACATAATTTATGAAATTAATCTGCAGAGATCTAAAAATATAAAAGCTATATGGCCAGGATTAAAAATTCTTATCTTTAGATGCATCTGATTTTTTTTTTTCATTTTCAAATATTAAATAATGTGAAATAACTAATTTGCAATTATTCCACTGAGAGTAAAGTTCAATTCAATCTAGGTCTAAGATGACATCATCTTAACTTTGAATTTATTATTGATAATTAACATTTACAATATACAGCTTTACTACACAATTAAGTATTGGGAAGGTAAAAGAAGAATGATCTTTAGGTAGTCAAGATTAAAAAAAGTGATTTCTACAGGGAAGAGACAATAAAGTTTCAATTCATTTGACAAATTTCAATATGAAATAAGAAATCATAAAAAAGTTATATTGATTGGGATAAAATATGACAATTTCATTAATTCATGGACATTCATATTATCCCTTGTTTCAGAAGTGAGAACTGAATCAGTGTCTATCCCTATTCAAAAGCAATTGGATTTGTGAACCAAAATGCATTTTTACATTCATACTGTAAAGAGTGAGCATAAAAGATTCCTTATTGAAAAATATAAAATATTTATGTCAGAGACGATTTCCATTTCACCTTTAATAGGCGTTTTTCAATTCAATGAGATATTTATCCGAGATAATATACAGGCAACATTTTATTATGAAGATTATTATACATTGTCTGTTAATTGTTCTTTTTCATTGTCTTTCCAGATTGATTTCTATTAATATATTAATATTTGATGGGGGAAAATGATTGATTGAAATCAAAAAGATAATAAAAAGTTGTGTTAAAATTAGAAATAAAATTCAAATGACCTTAGCTATGCTAGACTATAAAATTTTAACTGGTTATTTCAGATAAGCCTCCAAATCAGAAATTATTATCTACCAGTCATTAGCTGATATATCTCTATAAATACTAAATTACCACTTCACTTGCAAACCCAACACAAAGAAACAATTGTATTGGGTAATAGAGTAATATATTTTCTCATAATTAATAATTAGTGAAATGAGAATGGTAAATACATAAAATTTATACTAATATATATTAAAAATAGTCAAGTAAAGCTAAATATTGTAATTTTATATGGTTGAGAAAACTATCCATAGTAAAATAGTATATTAAAAGACTTCTTAAATAAGTGTTAAAAGCTAAATTTAATGAAACACTTAAAATTAAATAAACTAGTGTATTGTAAAATAAAAATTATACTTAATAGTTGTATCATAAAGTATTTATTTAAAATGTAATATTTTGTGAGGACAAATGTGTTTAGTTTAATAGTATCAAAATTATTATTATAAATTATATTATTATATTACTATTCTTTGATATAATATTTTTTGTAATAAAACATTTATTTCTATTAGTAGACAGCAATAAAAATTGATATAGATTGTCTTGCTTTAAAAAGTCATGTGACACAAATATTCATACTTGTGTGCTTGCAAGTTTTTTTAATAGTTTCAAAATTGCTTTAGAATTGTACTATAAACTTGAAAAACGTTTATTGGTCACAAGATAAAGAAATTAGCTGTTATAAAATATTTCATTATATTTTTAAAAATGAATGTAATTAATAAAAATTAGATTTTTAAAAATAGAAACATTAAAACTAAATTTTGAATAGATTAATAAAATATTATTTTTAAAACACTATTTTAAAATGTTTGGTTTGCTTAGATACAAGTATGAAATTAATTTGGAATTAATTAATATAATATTTAATATTTTAAAAGATCAGTCATAGATTGTAATTTTAATTTTAATTGTGCAATCTTGACTATATGTAAATTAGATCATCAGTTAAAGATCTAATAGCCAATTAAATTATAAGTTTAATTCACTATAAAAGCAGATGTTCATATGTTTCAGGTTGTTTTAATAATTCAATTCAATTAGGTGTTTTTAATCAGTCACTTGTGCTTTAATAAGTCAATTAGGTGCTTTTAATAACTCAGTTGTGTGTTTTTAAATAACTCTCTTGATAATTTTTTTTATTTAATATCAAAATATTGCCCAGTTTATTACTTGGAATTATTTTAAAGAGAGTATTACTATAATAAGTTTCTTAAGATTAAATCATACATTGTTAAAGCAACCATAATTCCTTACCAAATTGTCTATTAAAACATGAACCAGCATTGCAGTGGCCAATGGAATTCATACCAGAAATAAATATATATTTGAGGAAATTAAGGATGAAGGTACAGATACTAAATGAAAATAAATTCTAAAAATATTAATAGAAAAAATATATCATTGTTTATTTTAATATTTTGGACATTGTCAAAAAGATTGGACAGAAAAATTTGTCGAAAATTTAGTTTAAATACATTATCTCATAAAAAAGATAGCCTTATCTAAAAAGCAAAGCTATACTGTAAAATGTTAACTTTTAATATTTTCTAGAAGGAATATATTTAAAAAGAGTAGCAGTAAATATTGTAAAAAAATATTTTTAAAAAGTTTATTATGAACTTTTTCTTAAAATGATAAAAATATAAAAATCAATAATACTGCAAAATATTTTATATGACAAGTTATCATTCACTAAAAAAGGCTGCATTTATTTAATATTTAAAAAAAATGATTTTGGAAAATTATTCTTTAGAAAAGAAATACTTGGGTAATTAAAATTATCCTGGCAAAATACTTTATAATAACTTTATTTAAATTATTAAATGCTAATTTTAATGGAACATAAGTGTGTAATTTTCGTAGGAGTACACATGAATCCATATAGCCATGACAGATGCATCAAAAAGCCCATGCAGGATCCTGGTGAATGGAAGAGCTCAGGAGGATTCTTTTATAACTTTCCAAATGGATACCAACTTTAATGATCATTATCCTGAAAGATATAGACAAGAGACTAATTTTTATAAACTTTCAACAAAGCATTAATGATTATTTTTTTAAATAATTTCAGATTTAAAAGTCAACTTCACTTCATTTCGTTTTTCATTTTCATTTTTTTTTTAATTATTATGAGCAACTGCATGGAGAAAAATAGTTTTTGTTCACAAATGTTGGACAGTGGTTGTCTTGGTGACAAACATTGTTGGGGAGTAAGATCTATGAAGGACTTTTAAGGAGGAAATATTATTAGAAAGAAAAGAGCATTTTTTAATTTACTTTATAATGGATTGGAGTATTTGGGTAAATATAGTTTTAATTATTTTTTTATTTACTAATAATATATTGTAGGCAGGAAAATTACATATAAAATATTTATTAACATAGTATAATAATTATCATAAGGAATATTCAAAATCATTTGCATTTCTTTTGATGAATTTTGAAAGTGAATTAAACTTTTTTTGTTTAGTAGTTCTAGATTGTTGAATTCATAAGTGAATCTTATTTATTGTTTTAGAATAATGTTTTGATAATTTTGGTGATGTATATTCATAAATCTATTATTTATAATTGTTAATTAGAGAAGATATAAATTAGTATTAAAGTTTATTGGCTTAATGTTTTCAATGAACCATGCCTCATATTCATAGCCTTCATAAAATGTATAATAAAATATATGCAAATACAAATATTCAAATAAGCTAGTATGACGTCTCATTTCTTCGAGATCTCAAAGCAAGTGTCTTTCATATTAATGGCATGGATGTTTCCATTAATATAAAATGCCTCCTTTATTTTTCTTTTGTGATCATTTGATTCTGAGCACAATATTATGGGATTGGTGGGTGTGAAGTTGTGTCCAGATTGTTTAGCATGCTCCAAAAATATAGATGTGTTGCTGTTCTTCTGAGCTCTGTTAAATGTGTAAATATGTTGAGCCAGTCTAGTATTGATTGTAGCTTACGTTTCACCATAATGTATAGTGTGGCATCCGGCCTGAGAGCAGGCAATAGAGTACACCACATTTTATGAAGGCTATGAATATGAGGCATGGTTCCTCAAAAACGTTAAGCTGATAAACTTTAATACTAATTTATATCTTCTCTAATTAACAATTATAAAGAAGTGTTTTTTTTTTGTTTTACATAATAGTGAGAAGTAAAACTATATAAATCTATTATGAAATTTTTTTAATTGGGAGTAAACATGGGTTTATGAAAAGAAACCAAAGGGATGCTTATATGTAGGATTTATGGGGAATAGGAAGTACTTTTATTATCTTGGTAGTTTATGCATGTACAGATAAAGTAGCCACGTGACTTGTATATTTTCCATGGGCAATGTTTTCTTAGTAGTGAGTATTTTAATGTTCGAAGGAGCTTAATAAATAGCTTGGACATTATTTTATAGTGGAGGTCATTAGACAGAAAAGACATGCCTCTTTATATGCAGTGTTGCCATGTTGATTATCCTGTATATGTTTATACTATTGAGTTGATACTCTTGTTAGTTCTTCATGCCTATGCATAGAATAGCAATTTCAAAAGTTATTGCATAGTATAAAACTGTATTTATGAAGGAGAGTAATAAATAATTTTGGGAATTGTAGAATCGTTATATTTGAAAGAGAATAAGGTAGGTTTTTCTTGTTTTGGTTTATTATGAGATCAAATACAAATGAGATTCAAAGTAAACTCAAACTATAAGGATAAAGAATCATAAAATATTTCCGTACTTTATTAAAACTATTTTTTTTTTAAAAAATAGATGTGATGTAAATTATTCACAGATTTTTGAATAAATTTTGAATATTCTAATTATACATGTAATGCATATTTTTAAAGAGTAAAACATCCAAAGAAACAACATAAAATAGAACAAGTATTTATATTTTGTGAATTTTATTTTTATGTTTAGAACACGTATAAACACACACACACACGCACACACCCATAGGATTTCTTTGTATTGGAGTAGTGCCAAGCAAGATGTATAAAAGTATGCCTATTATTTTATTTAAGTCCATTTATTCGTTTAACAAACCAAAATAAATATTTTTGAATAATGTCAGCACTATCATAGTAGAAGTTATGATTAATTGATGACAAAATTTATGAACTTACATTGAAAATAGATATTACTTTAGTAGTTTATATTTTTCATATTTTGTGTATGCTTACGGAAAACATTTTAATACATGTCAAGTGGTAGATATTATATCAATCTATAATTGTATACGTATTTAATATTAATATTTTTATTATTATTGTAAAGAAATATGAAAAGTTATAAGTCGGAGTAAAGGCTTATGTACTTGTAGATTTTATTATTTTTATTTTATTTTAAAAGGAAGAAGATTGCAATTTACCTAAGATGTAACTGTAAATATTGTACATAGTTTTTTCTTAACAGTTTTGTATTAAATTTTGTTAAACTTGTTTTGTAAAGCTATGTATTGCATTGATTATTCACATTACAAACACATATCTTCGGATATCAAGCCAAACGTAATTTTGGCACAGTGTGAATATAATTATTTACTTAAGAAATTACAGTGCTTCAAAATATAATATATTTGAGAAATTTCATTTTACATTATTGTTATCATTATGGTCATAAATTAATGATTATAATTTATTGCGTAGAATTATAATATTATTCGTTGCCACATACTGTCAGATTATCAGATTGTACTACATATTCTATTTAAGATGCGATATGAAAGCTAAATATTATATTATATTACTTATGATTGTTATTATTATTGATCATTACTATAACGTGGAAAAATAGATAAGATTGGTAATTATACAGTTAGGTATAGTTGAGGGTGATACAAAATACTTATCATACTTGACTACAGAAAATTATAAAGTTGTTTGAATTAGTTTAAAGAACCTGAGATTATTATAGTCATATTATTTTGAATGAAGAGAAAAGGATTTATTTATTAGCATTATATTAAATTAACTATTATTTTAAAGTCGTAAAAATGCTATGAATTTATTATTATTTGAACTAATAGGGGGGGTAGTATTCTTATGTCATTGAGATTGTATCTTGTGGGATATTGGCTCAATGTAATCCTTTACTACTTGTACTTCACATCATTGTCTCATGATTTATTAATATTGTATTTATTTAATTTTATAAAACCGAACTATTTTATTACTTCTTTTTAGTTAGAGCAAGTCAAATAGTAGATAGTATCATATGATATCTGTATTATTGATTATATGTATTTTAGCCTAGCATAACCATTTATCTGAGCTAGTCTTATTTTCCTATCATTATATATATATATATATATATATATATATATATATATATATATATATATATTCATACTTGCTATTAAAAGGTGTGAAGGTTGTCTTGACAGCAGTTAGAAATATTGGTTGCTATATTTACTGTGAATGTTTAGGTGGTTACTGGTTGGAAACTAATTATATATATATATAATAAATAAAATATCCGTTAATTAAAAACAATATTGTAATTATAATTGAAATAATATTTTTAACGGTTTACAAACAATTACAAACAATCTTTAAATCCGCAGAAGTACTTTCGGTTACTTTCTAACCTGCCTCAACTGCCATAAAATTCAAAAACTAAAAGCGGAAGCAAACGTCATCAATTCAAGTTCCACGAATCTCGTATTTTAATGTTAGAAGCTTGTCGATTTATTAAATGCGTTTTATTTCTGTTTATAAAAATTGCCTCTTTAATTTTTCTTTTATTATGGTTTCTCTCTTCGTGAAGAATTTTCTCATTTTCAAAATTAAATTTAAATTTATATTTACATGTTTTTTCTTGATCGAAGAAAACTGAAGAAGATATTAAATCGCCATTATTTTTATTTTTTACATGCTTATATAACAATTCGTGTTCCTTCAATCTTTTCTCAATGCTGCACCTAGATTCACCTATATATGATAGCATACAATCACAAAAAATTTGATATATGACATTACTTTTTTGCTTGATAGGTATGACATCCTTAGAATTATTAACTGATTTATTAATATTGTTTGGAGCGTAGAATGAAACATTAAATACATTCTTATATAAATCCTTAAAAAAATTTACTTGTGGATTTGAAATAAATGGAATAGATATCCATTTTTTTATTATTAATCTTCATTTCTTTTAAACTATAATAATTTTTTTTTAAATTGACTTAAAGTATTGTTTATTTGTACCATTTTATAACCAACATCAAGCAATTCCTTGGCAAATATTTCAATATTTTTCAATTTATCACTTTGGTAACGACATAATTTTTCATTCCGAAACAAAAAAGATTTAAAACTTGCCATCTTATGCATCATTGGTACTTTTGATTTACAATTTATATATCCTCTTTTTTGCAATGGCTTAATTATTACTTTATAATTTAATATATTGTATCTCTTGTGATCATTAAATCTAAATAGTTAATCTTATAGTCCTGTTCTTTTTCAATAGTCCATTTCAAGCCATTCAAGTTTGCAATTTCGTTTTATCTACATATGAGAGTAGTATTTTAAATATGTGTATTTTTGGAGATATTAAAATTTACAAAAGATATGTGGATGATGTTTTTGTCTGTGAAAACACTAATAGTATAAATTTGCTTATAGAGGTATTGAATAAGTTGAATGGCTTGAAATTGACTATTGAAAAAGAACAGGACTATAAGATTAACTATTTAGCTTTAATGATCACAAGAGATAACAATATATTAAATTATAAACTAATAATTAAGCCATTGCAAAAAAGAGGATATATAAATTGTAAATCAAAAGTACCAATGATGCATAAGATGGCAAGTTTTAAATCTTTTTTGTTTCGGAATGAAAAATTATGTCGTTACCAAAGTGATAAATTGAAAAATATTGAGATATTTGCCAAGGAATTGCTTGATGTTGGTTATAAAATGGAACAAATAAACAATACTTCAAGTCAATTTTAAAAAAAAAAATATTATAGTTTAAAGAAAATGAAGATTAATAATAAAAAATGGATATCTATTCCATTTATTTCAAATCCACAAGTAAATTTTTTTAAGGATTTATATAAGAATGTATTTAATGTTTTATTCTACGTTCCAAACAATATTAATAAATTAGTTAATAATTCTAAGGATGTCATACCTGTCAAGCAAAAAAGTAATGTCATATATCAAATTTTTTGTGATTGTATGCTATCATATATAGGTGAATCTAGATGCAGCATTGAAAAAAGATTGAAGGAACATGAATTGTTATATAAGCATGTAAAAAATAAAAATAATGGTGATTTAATATCTTCTTCAGTTTTCTTCGATCATGAAAAAACATGTAAATATAAATTTAAATTTAATTTTGAAAATGTGAAAATTCCTCACGAAGAGAGAAACCATAAAAAAAAGAAAAATTAAAGAGGCAATTTTTATAAACAGGAATAAAACGCATTTAATAAATCGACAAGCTTCTAACCTTAAAATACGAGATTCGTGGAATTTGAATTGATGACGTTTGCTTCCGCTTTTAGTTTTTGAATTTTATGGCAGTTGAGGCAGGTTATAGAGTAACCGAAAGTACTTCTGCCGATTTAAAGATTGTTTGTAATTGTTTGTAAACCGTTAAAAATATTATTTCAATTATATATATATATTGTACCTACAAATTTTTGAGATGAGTTTCAGCATGTCATTCATATTATTTTTTTTGTTTGAATTTGATTGTGGATATGAAACTATAAATCATTGTACTCTCCTGCTACCTTGATAATAATATTGAAATAAAAAATTGTTTATTTTATTAATTGTATTTTCAAAGAGTATCAATTGACATTATTCATTTTAAAATAGTTGCATGAATAATAAAGCATGGAATTTATATAAAATTATTGTTCTTTTGATATTATATGTATTTTTATTATTATATTCACGAAAATAAATTGCAAACAACACAACCAAATGTCTAATTTCTCAAATAAATTAGATTTTTTTATCTGTATAATATTATATTTCAAAGATATTTATAAAATATATTACCAATGTATTATTATAAGAATGTATTATAAATTGTTTAATGTATGTCACAATGAAAGACTCGTATTTGTATTAGGAAACATAAATATCTGTTGTCCTTGTATATGTAATAATCTACAACATTTATTATGTTTGTTATATAATAAGATTTTTATTTATGGAATAGTTATTAAAATTAATTAATGAGTGAATGAAAGGGTATTGTTATAATTGCTATAGAGTAATTGGAAAAAGTTATAAATGTAATTGAAAAAAAAAAAGCTCCCTTTGTTTTTAGCTTCAACTGAAGCACATCTAAATTTTTTTACATTGTTGTTTTTTTCGTTTATTTTAAAAATGTATAATTAAATGGATAAAGAGGTAGGAGAAAAAGCAACAGTTTGTGTCTTGGACTATATAGTGAATCATTGCATTTTTGGCAGATCGCAATTTATTGAAATATAAAAATAATTATTAGCATTTTGAATCCATCTGACTATATATTTGCACTTAAAACGGGTATAACTTGCTGTTCAATGATGAGATATAAATGTTAACAACAGAAGAATGTATATAAATATTATGGTCTCCTACTGATATAATTTTATAAACTCAATGTATACTTTATGCACATGATAAAAGTTGTTTTAATTTTCTTAGCATTGTAATGCACGAATTATTGCTAAATAAAAAGGACGATTGTATTGCATTAACATGAATATAAAGTAGTATTTCATACTTGTATACTTATAGAGATAAAATATATGCTGAATGAAAACACAATAAGATATTTGAAAATTACTGGAATTAACAAAACATATTTTAAATCTAAAAGCTTTTAAAATATTTTGACTTTCTCTGGAATAACAAAATATTATTTCATTACAATAATAAAACACTAGAACTGTGGTAATATTTTTAAAAGGCGCCATTTAAAGACTGTTATTAGGATCATTTGCTTATATTTATCTTTGTTTTTACTGTATATTTTTTCTTGATTTAAATATATAGTATTTATTGTTAGAAATATTGTTTTTGGTTTTTTGGTTAAGTATTGATTTATTTACATGCCTAAATGTAACAGAGATGTCTTTTTAAGTTTGAAATTATATCGTGCAGCATAATAATAATTATGTAATTGCAAATATAATTATATTGTTGTTCTATATGATTGAGTTAGAGATAAGTTGTCCTACAAAGCCAATTTCTTGTAAATAATCTTTAAGAAATGTAACTTACTTTACATATAAATTTATTGCCATGCATTTTCATTATAATTTAGATGTGACATACATCAGTTAGTAACATATTTCTAATTATGTATTGGTAAATGTGTGGAAAATAGGATACGATTTATAAAGTTTATTTTACTTAGGTCAACTCTTTGTTTCATGAATATATTAACTTAATTTTGATCCAGTCTCTATATCATGGGTAACCCATCCTATTGGTCATACTTCATACTAGTACCATATATATTAAAATAAGAAACTGCTTGATTTTAAAATTATTGACAAATTTCATATAAGATGCAATGCTTGGTTTCAATGTCTTAGACAACTTGTTCAAATTTCGAATAAAAAAATTATATAAAACATATGTTATTTTGTCAAGCATAATAAAATACCTTTTATTTAATGCAATCATTATGCAACATTACAAGTACATATGAAGAGCAACTAAATTCAAGGTGACAAATAAATATAGAAATTGGAAAAAATTGATCCGGTTTCAGACATATAAAATTATTGAAGCTACATGGCTAGGATTCAAAATTCTTATTTTTTTTTTGTTTTACCTTTTCTTTTTTTTATTTTTAAATATGAATTGAAGTGAGGTGAGAATGTTGTGGTATTTCCACCTATAAATCCTTGAACTCAGTGTTCAAACTAAACTAAATCAGGAATAGATCTCCAGATGTTATTGCATTAACAAGGGAATAATTATGTATTATTCCAGATTTGCAATAGATGGCATTACAGTGTGTTTACCTTGTGGATGAGGAGAGAGAATTGGACACAGAAGAAATAGATTTAATTAGATTTGGAAAGTTCAGGAATATTATTGATAATATTTGGGAAGTGTTTTGTTATGTCATTTAAATATAGAAGTATTTTTGTGGGGGTGTTATTGTAAGAAAACTTTATAATTAAGTTGTTCATAAAATTAGTTGGTGTTTAGTAATTTTTCTACTACAGAACTTTTTTAATTTAAACCGAAGTGATTTATTTGAAAAAGAAAATATCATTTTGAGGCCTATAGTTACCAAACATGTGTTATTAGTTCACCATTGCAAGAAAGCAGTGTGTTTCTCCTTTTATATAAAGGGATTTAAAGAGTAGAAGAGGAAGCACAAAGTTAAATATAGAGTAGTTGACTTGGAAAATAAGTAATATGCATTAAATTTGTATCCCATAATGCATATATAATGGTCAAAAAGAAATTAGTCAACCATTGGTACAGTATAGTGTATGCTATAAGGTTTATCATTTGAAAGCTTAAATAAAACTAAAAATAAATAACAGGTTTATGGTTATTTAGTCAGTGTGAAAATGTAACAAATGAAATGAAAAAAATGTTTCCTCAGTGTAGACAGTTTAAGGAGAAATTGGAGAAAATGCAGTTGAAGTAAAGTATGGTTTTACTGCAGTGACAAGAGATATGGATGAAAAAATAATTAGTACAATAAAGATAGTTAGTCAAAGAATAATTAATGTAGAGAAAGATGTAAAGAAGCTGAAAAGAAATTAAAATTACTAGAGACAAAATGTGAGGAAATAAAGGAATTATTGAATAAAAATGATAAGAAAGAAGTAGATAAGGAAGTTCAGAAGGTGGAAGACAATATTATAGATGAAGTAGAAAAATGAATTATGAAGCAGTATTGATAGGAGATTTATTAATTACTGATTGTGGAGATATAATTGCAAGAGAAAATAGAAACAAGTATGTAATAATGTCTGCCTAGACCTATAATTAGTGATGTTACATATAAGGTAACGAAACAAAAGAATAGAGATGTGTACATTATGGAGAAGACAAATAATCTGTCAGAATCATCAGAGAGAGTAAGGGTTGAATATAGAGAATTGATTACTAAATTGAGTAAGATTAAAAAAAGTATAAATAATTGGATTATTACCAAGATTTGACAATATGTACACGTTAGTTAGGGCATGTTCTATAAATGAGAGATTGATCAAATTGTGAGAGGAGTGAGGTTATGTTTGCAGATGTGTGAGATTTTTTATTAGTAAGAGGGAGTTATATAGTAAATTTGGATTGCACTTAGAAAAACAAGGAATTAAAATTTTACCAAGCTTGATTTATAAAGTATATAGTGCAGGGAATTTATAGGTTAGTGGAGTTTTAATTCCAGTGTTATTAGAAAGAAGAAAAATAGATATGATGCAAGAAATAAACAAAATGTATTTGTGGTGAGAGAATTGGTCTAGAAAAATAATGGTAACAAGTTATTTATAAAGGTCATGAAGGCATGTGAGTGAAAAGAATATATAAAAGATCAGTTAGGTAAGAAGAAATTGTTAAAATTGGATATTAGAATATGCAAGGTGATAGGAGACTGGAAAAATGGCTGGAATTAAACAAAGCAGTTAAAAATATACAGTTTGATAAAGTAGCAGTATAAATAGAAAAAAAGAAAAAAGCTTGTGATATAGAAATTATGTCAAAAATATATTTAAATACTGTAAAATATCAAGAAATGTGTGGTTTGAGATAAGGTTAGGAAGATAAGAATAGATGGTAAACATAGTGCATATAGCTATGGAAATAGTCAAAAGGTAATGGAGTGGAACCATAGCATACATGGATGCCTTATTAAGAATATACATATTTTTTTAAACAAGAGAGAGTAATGATTATAGGGATGTGAATGGACATGTTGAAAAAATTGATTATGTGAACAACATAAATGGATAGCTTTTATGCCATTTTTGTCAGAACGTGTATTTGATCATTGGAAATTTATCAAATATTTATGAGGAACAATACAAAGTGGCTAGATATAATATATTTCACACAATAAATTATGTAGTAGTATAGAAACAGGAAAAAAATAAAGTATGAGAAATTGCAGTTTTTGATAATGAAGAAAAAGTATATAATAGTGATTATAAAAATGTGGCTGGAGAACAATTAAGAATAAGTTAGAAGAATATAAAATAAAAGTTGAAGAAATCATAGAAAAGTTAATTGTGGATAAATAAAAACAGGTATGGGAAAGTAGAAAAAGTGGCAAATAGATTTTAGCTGAAAAGAATCAGCAGAATAAAAGTAATAGAAAAGTGATAGTTAGTATAAGTGTAAAAAATATCATGCAGAGAACATAAGTGTGCTATTAAGAACAAATAAAGTTAATAAGATAATGTTAAAAGGGAAAAGTATTTAAAAAATAAAGTTGTAAAATAGGTAATTATAAAGAGAAAATGAAATTAAATAGTAAATTATTGGAGAATATAAATAAACCTGGTAGTGATGGGAGTAATACATTTAGAAAATACATTAAAAAAAAGAATGTAAGGGAGAGAAAATTAATATTACTAGATGATGAGAGAGTAGAGTGTAGCTTTACAGAATAATTAGAGACAATCTTAAATAAGCATGTAATGAATATATAAATATGTTAGATGTGAAGGTCAGAGGGATAATAAATATAAAAGCACACAATACTGGAAATAATAAAGTTCCAGAAAATAAACTGAATGAGGCATGAAAGAAATGAAAAACTGTAAATGCAAGAACTTTAAATGGATGAAAAGCTGAGATGGTAATGAATTTAGGACATACGGCTAAATTAATCCTATTATTATGTTTTAATAAGATTGCACAGATGAACAATTGACTAGATAGATGGAGTAACCACAAAAGTAAAGCTATGATTTAAATGAAAGGGTTTTCACATATATGATGGCTGGAAACTTTGCAAATTTAATAAAAAAAACAATATAGTGGAACAATACAAACAGGTGTTTTACAGATAAACATGTAGGAGGTAGTTTATTTATAATTATACAACTTATGGATATATGTAGAAATAGAGGTACACAATTATATGTTGTTTGTATAGATATAAATAAGGCATATGATAGAGTAAATACAAATAGAACATGGGTAACTTTAATAAATTTGAGAATAAATGGAGCTTTAGTAGATTTATTAACAGTTTTGTCACCTATTTTGTCATTGTTATATTTGAGAAAAATGGAGAGGTCAATAGTAAGACTAGAAAAAAGGTACATATACCATTAATAGGTGTCGAGGGAGTATTGACTTTAATGTAACTTTTATTTATAGATGATGTCTTTGTGCATACAGACAAATGGAAAGAGATTAAAGTTATGCTTCAAAAATGCACGAGTAGATAAAGAGAAAGGAATTAAATATAGTGAAGAAAAATCAAAAGTAATGATAATTAATACTAGAAAAAAAGAAGACAAAGACTTTTTATTCGGTTATATAAAATAGGAGGGATGAATACATATAACTATTTGGGAATTGTCTTAAGTAGTCAGACATATTGTATGGATGAATGAAACAAAAAAATTATAAATGAATCAAAGTAGACAAATGGACTGATAAAGAAATTATCAGTGTTTTCGTATAATATGCATGATGTAACTAGAATTGTATAGAAGGGAGTGGCAGTAGCAGATTAACATATGGGAAGGATGCATTATGTATTAATAAAAGGGTGTTAAATTCGTTAGAAAAAGTACAAAGATAAGGAAGAAAATATAAATTTGATGCAAATGTATGGATAGCAAATGAAGAAATTCAATGAAATATTAGATGGACATGTTTTTATATGAGAGATGCAAAAAGCAAAAGAAAAATGTTTGGTGGTATACAATTTATGGATAATAAGAGAATATCCAAAATAGTATTTAATGGACATATGAGTAAAGGGCAGGCAATAAGATAGGTGTGAACAGTAGTATGATATGGGTAAATTTGGAGTAAGAATTTATGTCCATGTACTTATACAAATGATGGTAAGATTTTGTTAGAAGAATTCTTGAGTATTATAGTGATAAGGAATGGGATAGAATAATAAATGAATTAATATAGAATAGGAAATTCAAAAGATGGACAACTAGTGTTGAGAGGAAAAAGAGTTAAAATATATAAAAAAGTAACCAGAAAATTGAGTGTGAGTTAGTTTTAGGTAATAGCAAAAAAGTAGATTACTGTTTAAGGCTAGAACCTGATTTTTAGCAACAAGGGAATATACATATAAATCGAAAAATGTTATTTATTTTTCAACTTGTGTAAAGAAAGCATAAGAAGACTATGCCATCATTAATTGAATGTAAATGCCTACAAGTAGAAAAGATACAAATGATGATGATGTGGAAGAAAAAATATAAACAAAGTGAACTCTTGGTTTTTATGATGGGTTTGGGAAAAGATAAGGGAAATTTAGATATAAAATGGATGAAGTTGTGAATGATTATGTTGTGGAAATGAAATGAAGAAAAATAGAGAATATGGAAATGATTTGAGGTTGGAAATATAAACGGAAAGGCAAGTGGGTAACAGGTTTCTCTGGGTATAGTGGCAAAGATATTCTTGACTCCAATAAAGAAGAAGTCACAGTGCATCACATCATATTGATGTGATGTTAAAAAATTGAATGATATTAAAAGGAATTAAAGTGTTGTGAAAATAAAGCAAGGATTTCTATCTATGAGATATGGTTATGTTACACATAATTTCACTACAAATAATATAAAAATATTGGATCCTAAAAGAACCTTATGTATTGTGATAAAATCATACAAATTTATTAAGTCATGGAAATATATCTAAGGTTTTCGTTCACAAATTAGCATATAATTAACAATTAAAACCATTGAACAGCAGTTGGTTTTTTAACCATAAAAGCATTTTATCTTACAAAGTTGCTTTCTATTGGAGATATTTATTTTAAATTTAATACGGATTCTTTGATTTAATGAACCAGTCATGAAGCAAGACTAGTTTAAAAATGACAATTTATTAGAAAGGCACTATAGATTATTTGTTAGACATACTTTTATCACTTGTTTCTTCAATTGATTTCTACTTATAGTTGCTAAACATATTATAATTTGTTCATTGGATGGTATTGTTTGAATCCAGAAAGATAAGAAAAAATTTGCTTTAAATTGTAAACTTTGCTTTATTTTATCTATTCATGATTGTAACCCTCCAAATCAAAACTGATTGGCTTACATTGTCTGCTTTCCTTTCTACACTTCTACTTTATCCTGCTTAACCCCCAAACTTGGGATCCTGAAACTTGGGATTGATCACAACATAATGAACAAATACCCATCACACTACAGGTTCAAGTGTGATTGCTTTGAATATACCCTGAAACAGTATATTACAAGCATTTTAAATGGAAGGACTAATTATGGATTTCTACACCTCTGCATTTATGGCTTTACCTCTCACTTTGCCTATCAAGTCTTATGGCCACTCATCTGCTGTAAGTGTTGTAAACCATTCAGATAAATTAATGTAGTTGGTTTTATTACCATTTTATCATAGCTGTAATTTACACCTAATTAGGTAATTTTAAATGCTAAACTCAATTAGTGACTACTTTCAATTTCATTTAATGTATCCTGCTAAACTGGGAAACTCTATATATAAGTTCCGAACTGTATGTCACATTTACTCAATTTGTGTATGATTATTACTTAATAGGGTTATCTATGTTTATTTTCTATTAAGGACTTAATAATGGTGGTGGTGTCTTGAAGGTTTATAATACAACCCTGTCACCCCTCAATATGTAATGCTTGATTTATAAACCCTATGTCATCATCATCATCAACCATTATAAATCTACTGCACGATGAAGGTCTCTCCAAGTTCAATTCAACTTTTCCTATCTTTAGCTTCTCTTCTCCACATCACCCCTACACACTTTCTTATTTCATCTATCCATCTTACATGTGGTCTCATTCTGGGTCTTATACAATCTCTTGGAATTTAGTTTAAAATTTCAAATGTCCATCTATTATCATCTCTTCTAGCAATATGTCCATCTCAACTCCACTTCAGTCTTTTAATTTTTTCAGTGAGTTCAGTAACACCTGTTTGCTCTCTTAACCATACATTGCGTTTTCGATCTCTTCTTGTTACTCCCAACATGCATCTGCCCATACTTCTTTGAGTGGTCTAAAGTCTCTGTATTGCTCTTTTATTAAGTGTCCAAGTCTCAGATCCATAAGTAAGAACTGGCAAAAAAACATTTATTAAAAACCTTTCTTTTCAAACACATAGGCATATTTCCTTTTAGTATCAAGTTATTTCTACCAAAAGCAATCCAACCAAGTTTAATTCTATGATTAATTTCATCCATTATATTTCCATCTGTATTAATAATCTGACCAATATATTTGTAACTGTTAACTTATTCTAATTCATCATAATCAATCTTTATTTTCATATTTTGAGAAAATCTATTAAACATTACATTAGGCTTTTTAACATTTATCTTTCGCCGTACTATCTTACTTTCATCTGATAACTCCTGTAACATTTCCTGTAACACCAAAGCATTATTTTCAAAAACAACTACATCATCTGCAAAATCTAAATGACTTAAATAACCTCCATTTATTTTCACTCCTTTAACTTCCCATTTTAACCCACAAAATACTTCTTGCAGAGCTGCTGTAAACAGTTTTGGAGATATAGAGTCACACTGTCTTACACACTTTTCAATGTTGATTTTCCTACTATCATTATGTAATCTAATTGCTGCTGTTGCCTTTTTTTAAATATTCTTTAAAATATGATAATATCCTGGATCAACACCTTGATGATCCAATGCTTTAATCACTGAAGAAATGTTTATAGAATCAAATGCCTTTTCATAATCTACAAATCCTAAGCATAATGGCAACTCATATTCATTTGTCCTTTCTATAACTTCTCTCAATATCTGGATATGATCTACTGTAATAAAACCACTTTTAAAACCAGCTTGTTCTCTTGGTTGGTGGAAATCCACTTTTTTCTGTAGACGAGTTATAATTATCTTAGTAAAAATTTTGTATAACACTGATAAAAGACTGATAGGTCTGTAATTTCTAATATCTTCTTTATCACCTTTTTTAAATATTAATATTGTAACTGCATTTTTTCAATCATCTGGACAATCTTTATCATATTGACATTTGGCATATAACTTTTCTAAAAAAATTATGTTTCTTCACCTGCTTCTTTTAATATATCAATTATAATTCCATCATTACCTAGAGCCTTCTATTTCTTTATAAATTTAATTGCATGTCTCACTTACTCATTCAAAATTCTGGGCAATTCGGAAGATGTAATAGGTATAGGAGGTACTTGTTTTTTAGTACTATATACACATTGATAGAAGTCTTCTACACATTTCATGATGTCATATCTCTTTTTAGTAATAATGCCATTTTTTTTCTTATTGCAGATATAAATTTCCTACCAATACCAAAATGTTGTTTTACACTCTTTAGTCTTTCATTCTCTTCTACAACTTTCCTGGCTAGTTCACAATTATACTTTCTTATATCATTTTCAACTCTTTTCTACATCATTTTACTAAATTAGAGATATTCAATCTTTTTAATGCATCATTGTTGTATATCCTTATATTCCTCCTTTTCTTCATAAATTCTCTAGTCTCAGTAGATATATTATTGGTCAATTGCTGCTTTTTTTTACCAGCTATCTTTGTTGCAGTTTTTAAAAGTGTATCAGTTATTTTTCTGTTAATGTCATTCAAATCTGAATCATGTTCAAAATCTACTAATACTTGAAACCGATTTGTAAGTTCTAATTTAAATTCATTAGAATGTTTCTGAAGATTAGGAATATCAACTGCAAATATTGTTTTTCTTAATAATTTTTCTCTCTCTACTTTTGCATTAACATGTATCTTACATCTTACTAATCGATGATCACTTCCTGTGTTAAATTTATTAAGAACATTACAATCTTGAAATATATATTTTCTGTTAGTCGAAATATAATCCAATTCTGCTGTACCTTCATTTGGATGATTCCATGTCCATTTCCTTTTAACATTTTACTCAAAAAAAAAAAGAATTCAAAATATAAAGTTTTTCTTTTTCTGCAAACTCCACAAGTCTATGGCCTCTCTCATTTCTATTACCATAACCAAAATTACCTACAGCATTTTCATCTTTCATTTGTTTATCAATTCACACATTAAAGTCTCCCATAACAAATATTTTAAAATGTTGTTTACTCTAATCAAAAGCCTTTTGTACATCCATATAAAAATCTTCTACTACTTTATCACTATGAGAACTTGTTGGGGCATAAACCTGAATTATCTGCATTTGGTATTTGCTATTAGATTGAATAATTAATTTTGCCACTCTGTACGATACACCATCAGTCTTTACAATGGTATTCTTCAATTTTTTTATTTCTAATGAATCCCACTCCAATTGTATTTCAATATTTGTGCCTTTATAATAAAGTATATGTCCACTTTTTAAAACAATTGTTTCTTAATCTTTTCTTCTAACTTCACAAAGTCCAATAATGTTCCCATTTAATATAAGACAGATCTTCTTTTAACTCTTGCAATCTTCCTTCACTTGAAAGTGATCTGCAGTTATAAGTATCAAAATAAAAAGATATCATCAACTGGCAGCCTTAGTCCCCAATCAGGGAATTCTTAGCACCATCTGCCTTTGACCACCAACTGCTGCTTTGGTTGGTGACTTTACAGCCTCCTGGGAATAAGGGCCATGATTTATTTTTGTCTTTCATAATTATATATATTGGAAAAAAATATTCTTAAACCCAGATGTAAAAGGCTAATAAACTAACCATGCTGGCTAATGCATGTGGGCGAGCAGCCCATCCAAGTTCATATACTATATGAATAATAGCATAGTAATAACAGCTGCAATGACAACAACATATTGAGTGGACAATAGGAATTTGCTCTGCTTAGTTTCTTTAGAGCCTCCAAGAGGAATCAAAAGATATGATCGTTTTTTTTTATACAAAGAAACCCCATGTACCTATTTCGAAATTTATTTTAATGTATTATCTCATACTATGAAACATGCAATGCAAGTTCCTAACTGTAATTGCCTTTGTTGTATTGTTGTTATTGCATCTTGTTCACTAAATAATGGTTTTTTGAAATGAACTCAAAACTCATTAGCTGTTACCAATCAATACTGATGAATATTAAATCAGCCCTGTATTTAAAAATGCAATGCAAAGAAGCTATTATACAGTTTGATCCAATAATGTATAGCCTCTTTATTAACAATTAGTGAATTATGTTTTTTTAACATCAAACAGCTATATTTAAATATATATTATTGTATAACTACTGTAAATACTTGTGGCTACTAAGCAGAGTTTTACAAATAAATTGAATTGAATTTAATTACTATGATAGAGGTTTACATACTAAAGTATTTACAATTAAACATAGATATCAGATTCATTTCAATCAAGAATCATATATATATATATATATATATATATATATATATGATTCTTGATTGATATATATATTCCGATATATGTATACATATATATATATATATATATATATATTGTAACAGTAATAAAAATAGACGAATTACAAATTATTGATTATTAACATATACTTATATAATCTGTCATTTGAAACAGTAAAAAAAATTACTGTAATGATGAAAAAAGGCAGCTATCTTGTAACTGATTAATATATAGATGAGTTATAAAATGATAGTTGCTATAATTCAATAACTAAACACTAAACAGTATATATGATATGCTCCAGCGGTTCATCACTTATAACCAAGTAAATTAAATTTGAAATGAATTCACTGTGTTAGCTAAAATACAATTTATAACTAAATAAGGATGACGCTAACATATAAATAAGAACATATGCATATCATGCTCTATCTGGGTGTCTATTTCTAATTAATTAAATATAACATTATAGCCCGATTGCAACTATCCTAAACATTAATTCTGTTACACTAATAATGAAATAAATAAATTATCTCATTTTTTAATACTTAAAATAACAATAATGAAAATTAAAACTATTATCATTAAAGATTTAAAATATTTAGATATTGGGAAGGTCATTTGAACAATAAAACATACTGGTCATTGTCATCAAATAAAATAATATTAAATTTAGTAACTGAATAAAATTATCCACTGTGAGATTCTTGTAGTGCCTTATGCTTAACTCCAATAACATGTTCTTTTAATCAAGAATCCTTCTTATTCTTCTTTCCAACCATATAAGACCAAACATGGTCATACACACACACTGGTGCTATTCATGACAACTTATAGAACATATTACACAAAGTTAATAAGTTGGAAAAGAGATGGGATCACTTTTTATTCAGTTTATCTAAGTATATGTGTTTTCCCACGAGCTCCACTAGATTGTTTTAAATCTAGATAAATATCTGTGTAGAGTGTACTGAGTTCAAACTCATTTGGTACATTTTTATCACACATGACTTGGATGACTAATGAAAAAAAATGACACTCTTATATCTTACTCATGTCAATAAAATCATAAGATCCCCATATCACCAAAATTTATATAGATCAAAGACTCTTATAGACATTGCTAGCTCATTTTATGTATATTGATGAACAGACAAGTATAATCCTATTAATGGCTTCTAAACAAGCATTGTGAAGACCATTATTGATATTGATGCCCATTTAACTAGATTATTTATCACAATGTAAAGGTAATGATGATGATGATAATAATGATAATGATGATGATGATATCATAATAATAATGATAACAATAGTGATGATGATACCAGCCATAGCTTATTAATAAACTCACAACAATAAATTTATCTTTATAAACTCATAAGCACTTTTTAAAATCATCCTTTGTCACAATGGGATTTAAATATTACATTCACTAGCATTTATATAAGTTTATAGTTATTTACTAAAATACTTTTATAGTTAAAATTAGGATTTAATAATACTAGTGATGATGACTGATCATCACAAATCTCTTCACGTGATATTCAACTTTCTATAGACCCCTATTTAGTAAATATATTAATTATGTTAAACATTAGATTTAATGATTATAATTTATTAATGATGATGGCACTCATAACTCAATGTACAGTCCCATATTTAAATGGTGTTTTAACCAATAATATATACATTTTTGATGAGGATGATCAAAACTCATGGACACAACATAATTTTAGCTTTCTATTGCTGAACTATAATTATTAAAATTTGGTTATTATCAAGCTTAACCCTTAAATAGCTAAATGTAAATCAACATTCTAATGTACTTAACATTTTGCGAGTGCTTTCTTAATATTTACGAATGCTGATGATTCTTAATATCTGCGAGTGATGATGATGATGATCATTTAAAACAATAAAATTAAGATAAGAAAAATACAACAATATTTTTAATAAGAACTCGGAAACCAATTAGATATATAATTATATTTTATTAATACTATTCTTCTTTCCTTCTTTAAAATCAAATTTACTAATTAGATAAATGGCTTTTTATTACATTAATTCAAGAACAAAATTTAATATACAAGTTTGTCATTTTGGATATTTTAAAATAAGCAGGCTTAAAATGACATTTTAAAAAAAATATTTCATAGATTGCTTACTTAAGACTTTCCTAACTTATTATATCATAAAAATAAATTTCATATGTAACTTGTGTGTTTTATTTCAATTTCATTCAAATGTGAATCCCTGCTTGATAATTTACCATATTTAAACTAATCACGCATAACATATTCTTTTGACGTGATTGTATAAGCAGTTACACATGCACACACACCCTGTGATATGTCAACATATATTTTTAAAATGTGTTCCTTTATATTAGAGATTAATACATAAATCACATATAAAAAAAAAATTCTTGCAACTTTGAGCAAAATAAAATAAAATACATTATATCAATTTTAATATGCAACAAGATAAAATAAAAAAAAACATTATAAATGCATATATTTATAGGTTGCTCATTATCATAACAACTGAAGAACAATTAAAAAAACATTTCAATATTACAATATAATAAAAAAAATGAACATTTAAGTTTAAAGATTTAAACTGTATTTGTGTTATGTTATGTGATATTGAGAATAACTATCGATAAACAAGCCCTTAATGTTTCTGTATCAAAAGAAAAAAATAATGCTTTGACCAATAAATTAAGGTTTACTTTTAATAAGCAAGAATAAAAGATCTGTTAATGAAAGTTCATAGTTACCCGATTATTTTCACTTCTTATAAATGTCCTGAGTTTGAATTTTCTGACTGCTTGTCTTTGCTCCATTTAAAAAAGAAAAGTTCTTGTTGATACCTTCTAATAAACATGAATTAATTGACTTGCTGTTTCCACAATTTTAAAATTATTTATTGCTGATTTTTGATAACGCTGAATTTGTTGACTGGCTTGCTTCTAATTTTTTCAAAATCCATCATTGTAGACACTTTAGATGACTGAGGAAAACTAACAAAAATTTGATTCACAGCTTCAAACCTGGCTATATATGGCTTTTATTCATCTTTCCTTTCTTCTTGGCTTTTGTCAAAGATGATAATGAGATGACATCCTTGTGGCTGGTTTTAAATTTGTCCATTCTTTTGGTTACTATGGACCGGTATATGAGTCCTTAGTAGATCAGTGATTTAACACATTCTGTATTAATCAGGAAGCAGAAACAATGGTTTTAGCAATGCAAATTCATTGTATTATACACAGCAAAATATATTAATATCATTTTATAGAATTGTCAATCACTTCTTCCAAGAAATTCAATTTTGTTCCATTTTTTTTTCTTAATATTGCTGGGAATTACTTATATATATGCACATCTTCGTCTATATTGACTTTAAAACAAGAATCATTTTTTTCTCATTCAATTTTTTAAAGAGTGAAAAAAAATCAATCCCTCACTCTTTTTTTCATATCATTTAAAAAAAAACTGATAGCTACATCTCCTTTTCCCAACATTAAAAGAAAAAAACTGACTGTTACATCTTTTCCCTTCATAACATTGAAAAACTGACCACTAAATATTGTTTCATTCATTTATATTGTGAATCTTGATCAAAGAAAAGGACCACCTGCAAATCTCTTATCTCAAGACAAAAAATCAAAGCTTCACAAGTTTGACGGTCTGTCAAGATTAATAAAAACTTAGGATTAATTGTTACTTTTATTCCAGCCAAGCATCACTTCCCTCTCTAAATATCTACAATCCAGATAATACAAAAACAACAAAGCCTGCAATTTTAGTCATTAAAAGATTTGTGTTTAAATGTTTTATATTTAAAACATTCATACTCACACATGTACATTTTCACATCCTAATCTATTAATCTTTATCGCTTTATTTTACACTTTCTTTCTGATCTACCTTATTTAATAAAAATATAGTTAAATTATTTCACCACATTATTTAATAAATTATAATAAATCACTATATTAAATATTATTTCTCACTACCTTTTTATCTTTATAACTGCTTATTTATTAACCATTTTAAACTATATAATAATAAATACACATGTAAATTTATATATTTAAAAAAAAAATTTTTTTAATTAAATAATATATCGGTGTGTTTGAAATGAGTCATATATATATATATATTGTAACCCACACACTCATCACCGCTCATACATATTATACGAGCAAATGCCCAGGGCACCAATTCTATTAATGAATAGAACAATTTAACACTTTATTAGATTTAGAATTACTATTGAGACTCTTTTGCTTATGTCTATCTTACAGCTTAGCTCAGCAGAGGTTACAGGAAGTTCATAACATATAGATTATAAATAAATGAAGGAGGAAATACTACAAATCATTAAATAACATATAGACCTTATTTACTAATTGACTGAATGATAAAGGCTAGCAGTTTTATTTCTTCAACTAATAAAATATAATTTCAAATTGATCTCCTCCATCATCTAGTCATACTCTATATTAGTGCAATATAACATTGACAGAATAGAAAAGCATAATACTAAATAACCCTACTATTTTGTACAAACTAATCTAAATATTTAAACTAATGTTAATCTAGGAATCTAAAATAAGATCTCAGGGAATTTATAGCACAGTTAGATTAAAGAAACTATATTAGCCACTAATTTATAACTTTAAATTATAATAAAAGTATACTGGAATGAATTAAAGAATGTTTCACTGTGATAGCAATTAGATAATGAAGGAAATAGGTTATATTTTAATCTTACATCATCATCTAAATAATACACTAACTAGACAACCTTTTTATAAGTTTATCAAGTGGTAAAATATTTCATGTAAAGTTTGGGTCAAGGAAAGAATATTATCAGATCTCAGCATATTTTTTATCAGAGTTATAAAATAATATACTTATTTTATAATAGATGTATGAGATATGGAGATGTGGAAACTAGAATACAAATGCATTCAATAATAACTCATGACACAGTTTTGAATAAATAAACAAAGCATTTATTTACACTTAAGATTTAATTAAATGTAACCGGTTCACAGTAAGACTATTTATTCTAATCTTTAAATCTACAAAAAAATCTATGAACATAAGTTTGGGATTATCCCTATTACATGTTACATCTTTTATTATTTATGTACTTATGAGTGCAAATTAACAAACAGATAAGACCTTAATATTCTGACTTTGAATATCTGGACTACCTAAACATTTTCATCTCAACATTGAATAAATAATATATTATATTACGGGCACAATATACACTTTTGAGGGGATATATTATCAATTGTTAGAGTAAAGCAAATTAATACATTTAAATAATCACTTTAAATAACTACACTTTTCGCACATAGCAATAAAATAATACTCATTCCGATGATTTGATGATTCTAATGTGTGGCAAATTAATATGATATGTTTTAAAACATTTATTTTCTGTTTTAAGTTTAACAATATTATTCTTTTATATCCGCGATATTATTTACATTACGCACGTGTGTCACATCTTATGCAATAATAAAATAAAACATTTTTTACACATTATCAATTTACTTAGGAATTATTAAACAAGCATTTTAATTCGGACAATGTCATAGACCAACCAATATAATATGGCACTATATCTACTCTAATATTCCATACAGAATTCCATTTAATTATGTATCCAACCACTAACTAAATTACACAGAGCTATGTTTTTATGATCATACAAACTAAATGTTCCAGAGAAATTCAAGCACATGAGGATTAATTAAAATCTTTAGTTAATAAATCTACAATAACTTATCTAAATGCAAAATATACTATTGGTGTGGAACTTGTCTCATCACCACAACAACAGGAAAATATCACTTAACTTCATAAATATCATTTCATAATACGTACTTATACAATCTAAAATAGGCTCTACTTATGGCAAAATACTTAAATATACTAAGGGAAAAAATCTTTCATCTCCACAAACATAGAATGTATCAAGAATAATTTCATTTTCCATGGCTCCTTTACACATTTGACACCAGATGTTGGCAGAGAATTACACAGAGATAAATCACTCATCCCTTCAATTATTTTAGAATATGACAATATCCGAATTTATATAAAAAAATAATTATAAAACTGAATGTTTATTACTTAAATAAAACAATTGCACAAAATAGACACACACATGCATAAATAAGAGTATGAAAATAATTCTAAATTATGTAATATGCAAACAATACAGTAAGTAAATGATACATTAAAACATAAACTTTTCACTTAGTGTAGACTATCAACTGTTTAAAATTTAAATAGTAATAATTATTATGAACTAGGTTTCTTTGCTATCTCTGATATGATATTTATTTCATATACTCGCTACTCTGAAAGCCAAAATTCTCACTTTGAGATAAAAAAAAATATATAAAATAAATAAATACCTCTTTTTAATAATATATTAAAAGAAAAATATATGTTTTATTTTCATATAAAAATAAAATCATATTTAAATAATAATAATAATAATAATAATAATTTACCAGCATATTCACAATTTACAAATACACTCTTCTGGGACAGTCTATAAGTTCATACAATTAAATAAGCAAACATATAATACTAAATAAATCTGTCTAGCTGTCTATCATATATATCAGTAACAACACATATAAAATAAAGGTCATTCTTTTTGTTAACTTTTAAAAAAATATTCATTTGCAAAGTTCATTTTCCAAAGTTTGCTGAATAACTTGAACACAACAAAGAATATTCCAAACAAGGATGTGAAACATGAAGCACAAATTATTTCTATGATGAACATATACAATTCAAACTTAACTCCACAATCCCTAAAGATCTTAGCAAAAGCTAATAGAGTTTACTTACAAAGCATGTACAATAACAAATATTTTTGGTAATAGAGACATGGAAAGACAGTTTCAGCTATCAATTGGTTTACTCTTTTATTTATTTTAAACAATTCTTGTGGTATTTAGTCCAACAGTATTTTAACAGATTTGTCTGCAGAAAATATTTGCTTAAATAATTTATAAGTTCACATCTGCATTATTAATTTTAATAAGTTGCTAATAATTATCCACATGAAATTTGTATTTCTTTAAACATTAATATTTTATTTTCTAATATATCCATGTATTAAAAAGAACAAAAATATGTGATATTAAAGTCCTTCAATTCGATTTAAGCATATACATTTGGTAAATAATAGCAATCAAATATTCTGAATAAGTCATATCTTTATTTCTTTAATGAAAGTGCATATTATTTTATGAGCACAAATAAAGATAAAGTTATCATTGTGTAATAATTTTTAAATATAGCATAATAAAGTACACACATCCTTTTAATTTTAACTTAACTTTTACAGAAGTAGAATATAAGTTGAGCCGAGAGCTTAAGATAAACTTAGTTAAATTGTCATGCATATACTCCTACAAATATTAGAAAATTCATGCAATTTAGTTAGCAAATTATAAAGCTCATGAGCTTTAAGTTTCATCTTAATAATAATAAATATGAGTAAATAAAGTAACAAATTTAATAGTATAAACATACATTTTTAGAATGAAAATAAATATGAGAGTGTTAATTTCAATGTTTAAACTGAGCAAAAGGAATGAAGAGATATACCTTTTCTTTATACCTTAGCCAGTCATTCTAGTTGAAGACTTTCTGGTAATTAGAATTCTCCTATGACTTTAAAAATTCACTTTGGAGTTTTAAAATTGACTGGACTTCTGGAAGGGATATACAATTGTCACATGCAGAAATGAATAGTACACTGGTTGAAATTACAAGAATAATAATGAGCAATTTTTATTAGTGTCAATAAGTTAAATAGATATCTCTTCCTTCCATTAAAAGGTCAATTTCACCCCCAAAGGTCAACTCCACCCTTTGTACTCAGAAGTTAACTAAATATTCAAGAAATCTTTTCTTGAAAAAATAAATCATTTTGACCTTCACAATTAAATCAAATCAAATAAAACAAAAAATAACTTTTTACAAACTTAAAACAAATGAATATTAATTAACTATTAAATAAAAAAATGGTTGATAATATTATTTCATTTGCTAAATAAATCACCAATTTAAATATCTATTAATCACTTAAAAATATATTTTTGCAAAATTATTAAAGATAATTATTGTAATTTAAAGGTTTTATTGTGAATGTAATATTGTTTATTGTAATTAAAATATGAAAATGAAAAGAAAATGATATAGACATACACGCATGCACATATACTGCTACATGGATGTTAAATTATCCTGACTAAATATAATTGATATGGCTATGGGTTAAACATATTTCACTGATTACATCTGCAAATAGATGGGTGTCAATGAATAATAAATCAGAAAACCATTCAAACAAACACCAACACTATTTTATAATTAAATAAACAATTTTGCCTCAATCTAACTAGTATAACAACACTTTCTGTAATAATCCAACCCCATTTCTTGCATTATATACTTCATTAAATACAATAATAATAATAATAATAATAATAATAATAATAATAATAATAATAATAATAATAATAATAATAATAATAATAATAATAATAATAATAATAATAATAATAATAATAATAATAATAATAATAATAATAATAATAATAATAATAATAATAATAATAATAATAATAATAATAATAATAATAATAATAATAATAATTCAATTCGTTTATTAACATGTAAACATACAGTACAAACAAAGACCAAAAAGTTTACATTTGATTGCTATTACAGCTCAATAACTGTTGAATTGCTTATTTAAAGCTATTCTTTGACAAATTAAAAATACCAATGCTTTTAAAATGTTTATTATAAAAATCTGGTAATCTAACCAGTGCAGATCTTTTCAAACAATCTGAATGAAAATGAGGTATATAAAATACTTGAGTATTTTTACTATTCAGCTTGGGGATTCTATATTGTATTTTTGTCTCCAACTCAGAAATATCTATTTCTCTTTTCACTATCTTTTGAAATATTATCATGTCAGCAATTAGTCTATGATTAAATAACTTATTACTTAAATTTCCTGATTTCTTTTTAAGTAGTATTAATTTTCGAAATTTATGTTCAACACTTTGAATCATATTAATATATGAAATTATGTCTGCATTCCATATAACAGATCCATAGTGAAGTACTGAAATCACTAACATTTTAAATAATATTAATATAGCATTTAATTCAAAATTGTTAATTAACCTCAAAATAGGACCTAATACTTTATGCGCTTTTGTTACATTATATGAAACATGCTCTGTAAATGATCCATTAGTGGAGAAAATTATTCCTAAATCCTTATGACTAGTATCTCGAGGAATATATATATATATTATTTAATGTGTAAGTATATAAACTTTTACCAGATTTTCTAGTAAATGTTACAATTTACATTTGCTAGCAATTATAATCATACCATTTTTAATACACCAACTATGTAGATATACTAACATATTTTGCAACTTCAAATGATCTGATGAACTATAAATTGTCTTAAATAGTTTTATATCATCAGCATAACAAAGAATATTCTTATTATTTAGAAAACAATGCAAATCGGAAGTCATTATTGTAAATAAATAAGGACTTAATACACTACCTTGTGGTACTCCACAAATAGGATAAATACAATTTTACCATTTATTATTATAGAAAATATAATGAGGCCTATTCAATAAATAAGATTTAAAAAATTCAGTCAATTTTTTAGAAAATCCATATGCAGCTAACATTAGTAACAGGTCCTCATGACTCACTCTATCAAAGGCTTTACTTCAATCCACATATATAACATCTAGTTGTTTTTGTTGATCAAAATTTTGTGCAATTATTTCATTTATTGTGATTAAATTTGTATTTATTGACTTTCCTGGTATAAATCCATGCTGATAATTAGGAAGCCATTTGGAAAGATTATTAGATATATGCTTAAGAAGACATTTGTCAAAGATTTTAGCTGTAATATAAAGTATGGATATTGGTCTATAATTTTCAATCTTTCTTTTAGATCCCTTTTTGTGTATTGGTGCTACTTTTGTTTCTTTCTATAATAATAATAATAATAATAAAATAATAATAATAATAATAATAATAATAATAATAATAATAATAATAATAATAATAATAATAATAATAATAATAATAATAATAATAATAATAATAATAATAATAATAATAATAATAATAATAATAATAATAATAATAATAATAATAATAATAATAATAATAATAATAATAATAATAATAATAATAATAATAATAATAATAATAATAATAATAATAATAACAATAATAATAATAATAATAATAATAATAATAATAATAATAATAATAATAATAATAATAATAATAATAATAATAATTCAATTCTATTCAATTCTTTATTTATTTAATGTACATATCAACAACATTTAGCCAATTATTGCACAGTAATGTAATTATTAAATACACATCTAAATAAGCATTAAAAAAATAATAATAAAAAAATAATTAATATCAATAAAATAGACAAACAATAAAATGCACAAATGAATAAAAAGGCAACATATCAAATGAAATCAAGGATAATATTTTTTATGAGGACTTTAGTGAATTGTTTAAAATCCAAATTAAAAACATCATCATTACCAAAATCTTAGTTATAAGTTCTAGGTAACTGAAATAAAGGGGGAAATCTTAATACATCAGATTAAAAAATTTTCAGTTCAAAAATTTTGTGAGTACGAGTATTATAATTCTGTTTCTTAATACCTAAGTTAGAAAGCAAATTAGATACAGAAATATTCTGGGAGATGAATTTATAAAGAAGTTTGAGATTACAAATTTGTCAAAAACAGACTGAATTCTTATGATATCTGTCCTGTTATGAGGATTCCATATAATTGAACCATACTACAAGATGGGAAGAACTAAGGATAGAAAAAGGTTAATCTATGTAAATTTATTAAATGCTTTTCCATGTCCGTAACTAGCTCCTACAATTTTAAGAGATTTATTCACCATGAAATTATTGTGATTATGAAAAGATTCATTATTGAAAAATATTATTCCTAGATCTTTTTGATGATCATTTGTTATAATTTTAGACTCCCCAATATAGGAGGAAAACCTTAAGACTTCAGATTTTCTATAGTAAGAAACAATGGAGCACTTATTCATATTTATATCTATATAATTATATTCACACCAATTCAAGAAATTATCTATATCACTTTGAAGTAAAAACAGTCATTAATAGAATAAATAAGCCTACAAATTTTGCAATCATTTGCATAACATAGAAGATGCAAAAATTTAATGCATGTTTTAGGTCATCAATGTATACATTAAATAATAAAGGTGAAAAAACACTGCCTGGAGGCACCCCAGTGAAGTAATATTATGGTAATGACAATTTACTATTAAGCCTCACACAAGACATTCTATCCCTAAGAAAAGACTCAAACCAATTAATTAATAATTTAGAAAAACTTAACTCTATCAAAAGCCTTGGATATATCAAAATAAACAACATCTAGCCTAGATTGATTCACAATTGAATTTGAAATGTGATCAAAAATAGTTAGCAAATTTGTTTCAATGGAACTATTAGGAAAAAATCCATGCTGCTCTGTAGCCAAAACCTTAGAGACCTCCAAGATAATTTTATTATATAAACATCTTTCAAAAATCGGAGCAACAGTGTGTAGAATTGAAATAGGTCTATAGTCACTTACCAAATTTCTAGATCCTTTCTTAAAAATAGGAACAATTTTAGAAATTTTAAGTTATGTAGGAAAAGTACCATTTGCCAAAGAGCAATTAAAATATGCAAAAGATGAGAAGCAATGTATTCAGCACATCCTTTATAAATGAAATCTGGAATATTGTCAAGGCCCACACTAGAATGTAATTTAAGCTGCCCAATAACAAAAATAACATCAGATTCAATAAATGAAACAAATGATATCCTTCCTTCAACTAGATCATTAATTTCAGTTAAATCAGTAAAAGAATTAGATTCTTTAAAAAGCTCTGAGAAATAATGAGAAAAATCACCAGAGACTAGATTATAATTATTACTCTGTAATTTTTTTTGTAATACCTAAATCCTTATCTAGAGACCAAAATTGCAAAGGATTATCAGAAATATGACTTTCAGTATTTTGTATAAATTTTTGAAAATCTCTATGATATATAACCTTTGACAATCTTCTATAATTAATAAAATTGCTATAATAATTTGAGTTCTTAGTTTTCCAATATTTACGATGGTGAAATGATTTCCTTTTAATAATTTATTTACGAGAAACTGAAAACCAGAGAGGAAAATGGTTAGTTTAAAAAAATTTTCTTACGAATGTATTTGTCAATTAGTTCACTAAATGATTGTTCAAAAAACTTCACACAGAAATCTACATCAGATGAAAAATACAAATTTTCTCAGTTAAAATTGAGATAATTGTAAACAAAGACCCAAATAATTTCCTTTTTTGTAGTTTCTTTTCATAGTTTTAAAGGGACAGAGTCTATTAAATTTAATATTAATATAAAATTATAAGGGAGGATGATGCAAGTCAATAATAATAATAATAATAATAATAATAATAATAATAATAATAATAATAATAATAATAATAATAATAATAATAATAATAATAATAATAATAATAATAATAATAATAATAATAATAATAATAATAATAATAATAATAATAATAATAATAATAATTGGGGAAAACACTAGATGACATCCTTCAACATTTCAAAACAAGCTAATGCAGATAAAAAATAGGGACAAATTGATCACACACCCAGACATATATGCAGCCACTTGGTCCCAGATCAAGCAAAGATCAAGACTATGATGAAGCTTCAGATGGCAGGAATTATGAACAAAGACTATGTATTTGATTGTAACTACACAAATCAACTCATGTACAATCTGTAAATCTATTTCATCAGTGTATTTTTTCTGGTGATACCATATGTAATCTACTTATCGTGCAATAAAGTATATGGTTGAAATATAATAATAAAAATAATAATAATAATAATAATAATAATAATAATAATAATAATAAAATTAAAAAAATAAAAAATAAAAAATAATAATAATAATAATAATAATAAGAAGAAGAAGAACAACAACAACAACAATAATAAAGATAAGCAAACAGAAAGCATAATAATAAATAAAATGACCACAGAAATCATGGATAAAATAACTCACTACTACCCATTACAGGAAAGCAACACCAATAGAAAACAGAAAAAAAATACAAAAAAACAAGAAAAAGTAAGAAAATTAAAATGAACGAGGAAGAAGATAACCAGATTAATTTAGCAGAAAAAACCACAGCAGAGAAAATCAACACAGAACTAACCACAGCAGAAGAAAAAAAATGCCATATTATAGCACACGTATCCAAACACAAACAGAATCACCACAGAAAAAAACACAAACAAAAAAGGAAGAATAAATGAAAGACCAAATTAAAAATTCTTTCACAATATAAATTCAATTCAATGAAGATTAAGATAGGGGCAATAACTGTTCAAGGATTAAATTCGAAAAAAATACAAGAAATCAATTCCTGGATACAACAACTCAAACCTACTATATTAGGACTTGTAGAAACAAAAATTTATAACGTATCACAGAGAAATCCAGCACAACTTATGAGTAAAATGGGAATCTGTGCAGGCTCTAGAGACACACTAAAACCCTCAAGTGGCACCAGAATATGGATTATCCAAAAAAGTATCTTCACAATATTTATAATATTATACATTGACACAAATCTATTAATAACCATGTTCAATAATAAAAATATCTCAATAAATATTATATTTGTATACATATCACCAGTGCCAACTGTAATTAACAGAATAATAATAACAATTAACTAAATCTTCTCAAACAATTCCTACCAAACTATTATTATGGGAGATTTCAACATGAGTTATAAAAATTATTACAAAATGAATACATCAGTTAACAATTCCACTCATGAGTGCAGAATGTTTTCTACAACCTAACTCTATATTGTTTATAACAATAGACATGGAACTTTAATAGATGTTAATACTGACAAAACTCACTATACATATTGCCACACACAGCAACTAGTGTAATCAATGGATGCCAGAAGGCTTGTGCATAAATCCCCATCTATCCATCTATTGCCTACTCATCCAATATCCCCAGATTAGTTTCTGACCTGTAGCCTTCATCAGTGAGGAGTTTTGGAACTGAGAGCACTGCACCTAGATCTTAGGATCTAATGCAACGCTCCAGCAGCTACCTTTAGCTCCACTTAACTATAAAACTATGAGTCTTAAACTGAAAACACCTTAATGTTTTCAATCCAAGCCCATTAGCTTATATAGTCATATGGATTTGAACTCAGTTCAGCACCCATACATTTGGTGTCTTTGGTTCATTAATAACCATAGCCACCACTATTGTATTAGTCAGGATTATTTTTAAACCAACGAACATCACATGACCACCACTTCTTATGCTTGTGTATAACTATTGTTAAAACAGGCAAAACTCACTATACATATTGCCACTTACATCAAACTAGAATAATCAATGGATGCCAGAAGGTTTTTGCATAAAATCCCCATCTAGTGACTTAAGTGGAGATAAAAATTTGCCACTGGAGGGTTGCATTAGACTCTAATATCTAGGTGCAGTGCTGTCAGATCCAAGACTCCTCACTGACCAAAGCCACAAGCCATAAATTAGTCTGGGAATATTTGATGAATAGGGACTAGATGGGAATTTTATGCACAAGCCTTCTGGTATCCATTGATTACTCTAGCTTGCTGTGTGTGGCAATAAGTATAGTGAGTTTTGCCTGTTTTAACAACAGTTATACACAAGCATGACAAGTGGTGGTCATATGATGTTTATTAACTTTATTAGATCTAATGTTTTATTCCTCAATGCTGCAATTCTATAGAACTTACAATTTCCCCAACACCTTTTTCAGACCATGCAGCACAGATATTAATGCTAAATATAAACACACACCAAAGCATAATAATTAATTTGCAGAAAACTATCAGGATCCTACTACAAGATAACACTATAGATTCACTCTCCTTAAAGATTTAAATAATGATAAATAAAATAAATCAGCTAGAATTAGACCCAATATCCAGATTCATAGCTTACACCAACTTGCTTTCATTTAATATAAACCACAGCACACAAAAATCAATCCTTCCCTCCAGACTAATCACATTAGCAGATGAAATACATAAAAAAAATCCATGTGTCTAAACCAGTTCAACATAATCAAACAAACATAATAAAACTGACCCAGCTCTATATACAAACTTGCAAAAAAATTATAACAGTATCTATGCATAAAAAAGAAAAAAATCCCCTAGTGCAGCCGCACCCATGAATGCACAATTACATCAGGTGGGCTTTGGGATATCCAGCCACAAATAAAGTTCTTAAGGTGCTGGAAGTGGAAAATAAGATTACAGCAGAATTGGATTTAAAATAATTGCACCTACATATAGCCATTTCCAACAAAGCTAAGTAAGCATGCAAACTTCACACCCACAGAAGATTATTTTGGAATAACTGAAAATGAGATGCCATTTAAAATCGAGGATTTTAAAGTAATGTTAGCATCAATCCCTGACACATTTCTCACAGGCCCTCCAGGCGCTCCACAGTTCATACTTGCACATTTTAGCCAAATTACAAATATATACCTGTGTCAACTAGAAAATCAAATATCACATAAAATATATGGCATACAGGGATTATACAAGATACCAATGGTACCATTCATGAAAAAAATAACATATTACCAAGATCATCAAGTTTAGACCTATCTCAATGAAGCCTTTAGACATTAATCTGCTAGAATAGTAATAAAGGTTAAAACTGAGCCATTCATACTTACAAAAATATCACAACATCAATATGTAAGAAAGGCTCATCCACAGGTCAGGCAACACTAGTCTTTAAAACTATAGTTAACTCAGTAAATAAGAAGTAGTAATATGCTCCATTTGAAGTATCACTAGATTTTGAAAGTGCTTTCAACTCAGTACCAATAAAAATTTTACTAAACCAACTAAAGGAAACACAAATACTACAATCAATATTATACACAATAGCCAATCTACTTTTAAACAGACATGTACAAGTCACACTTAATGGAAGAACATCATCATCATTCTATCCTACTCAATCAATACCACAAGGTTCAACAATGAGTACACTACTGTTCACATTATACATAAATCCTTTATTAGAAGAAATTGAAAAAATAGAGGGAGTGTTAATACCAAATACCAAAAAATACATTCCTTGTATAGCTTATATGGATGATATTACAATATTCTTAACATCAAAAAAGCAACTACAAGAACTACAAAACATCATAGACGATTGTACAAAAAAAAATCAAACTTAAAAACAATATTAATAAGTCAGTTGCTTGGACAAGATTTACAGGGAAAATAAACAAACAAATTTATCAAAGAAAGCCCAGACATTGTCTAGGTTTTCCATTCAATATTAATAAGTCAGTTGCTTGGACAATATTTACGGGGAAAATAAACAAACAAATTTATCAAGGAAAGCCCAGACATTGTCTAGGTTTTCCATTTTATCTGGAATGAATCAAATGAGAACAGAAATATAAAACAAACTTAAAGTGGATGCAGAAACTATCACAGAATCATTATCCAGATCATATCTATCAATATACACAAATGTATCACTATTCAATCAACTCATAAAATCAAGAATATATTACTTCTTATCAATAATCAGTTTAACAAAACCATTTATAGCCTCAATTAACTCATTTTGTAACAAACTACTATGGAAGAGGAAAACAGTTACCATTTCAATACAGCAACCTAACTAACCAACAAAATGGAATGAACTGGGACTTCACTCACTATCAGTGTTTCAGGCACGAAATTAAAAGATTTTCAGATATTGAACCAATATTGGAAATCACACTCACAGATCGCCCACCACCTATAAACAATTATATCTTTACATTGCTTGAAAGCATTGAGGACATCAAAAACAAAGTAACAATGAAAAGTCCTATAAAATATACGTACTGGCATATACATGAATTCTTAACACAAAAACATCCTGTGAATAACCAAATATCTGTACTGGGAATTGATAACAGCTAATTACTTAAAAAATTTAGGAAATGGTACCTGGAACCAAAATTTTACGATTTTATAATTAAATTAAATTTATAATCATTAGCTACAAGTCACTTTATAAGATACAGAAGATTCTACATAAATATAAAACCCTTGTCCATGCTGTGTCACGGGAATGAGGAAACTCATGACTTTTTCATATAAAACTGTTCAAGACTTGAAAAAGTGAAACAGATGATGGTTGGTGGATATAGGAAAAAATGGAACCACAAAAGATGAGATACTATAAACATTCAAAAATAATGAAATACCAACCATAATGGCAGCCACATTCAGGTTATATGCATTCTGGTGTACCATATGCACTATTAGATTAGGGAACAACACAAGAAGGCACCCTAACACCTATAAAAACAAATTGCAAAAAATTAGGCAAAGAGACAGCATTATCACATCACCTGAGATCTTTGCAGAACATGGTCTCTTTTTAAAATACAGGTTGCTTTGTAATAAAAGATATAATAGAAAAAGGCAAAAGCAAACAAAATTTAATGTTGCAAAAATGATACAAGCAAGAAGCAACAGGATGGAACATGAAGAGTTAAATATGTGGAACAAGTCATACAGGGAAATATGAAATACAAGAAGACTAATCAAACATACAAACTGTAATGTCATAACTATGTAAACCTATGTATAACACTATGTATAAACAACAACCAATGTAACCACTTGTTTTAAATAAAGTTACCTTTGAAACATCATCATCATCATCATCATAATAATAGGGGATGATGATGATGATAATGATATTAATAAGAACAACAACAACAACAAGAATAATAATAATAATATTCTCCTATAAGTTATAATGAACTTGTTGCTGAATTGGGAAATACATACTACACTCAGTGGCAAAAGTTTTGTATTATTTCTTCCAACACAATCAATCTCACAAGGATCCCACCTGAGAGACATTACTTTTCACATTCTAAATCAACCCGCTATTAAGAAAAATACAGCAAACATTCATTGGCATACAAATAGCAAACACATTTCAGCAGTAAACATGTATCGCTTATATCAATGACATAATTGTCTTCCTTCCATCTAAAAAACACCTACGGGCTGTGCATACAATACTACAAGAAATTGCAGATACACACAAGCTCAGGGTCAATCTAAATAAGATTGCAGTTAGGTCTCTTTATAATACAAAACAATACATGGGCATATATGGGGGAAACCATCTGCCTTTCTGGGATTTCTTTTTTATATGAGTGCAAGCACAATAAGGGTCCAAATCCAAAACAAACTCAAAAAAACTAAACAAATCACTATTTCACTCTCAAAGGCATACCTTTCAATATATTCCAAGATCCAGCTATTTAGCCAGTGAGTAATAACAAAAATAATTTATTACATACCTATTGTCACTTTTTTCTAAAGGTTTTATAAACAAAATCTCTTCTCCATGCAATATTCATTTGTGACAGAGGGACATCTGCAAAACAGCTTACCAGACCACTCATCCACAATGCTCTAGGACTTCATAGTATTTATACTTTCCATCTACAGAAGGCCACAAACCTAATAGTATACACAGTCAGACACTTTCCAATGCTTGAAGGCCTTCTTAAAATAACACCAACAGATAGGCTAACCCCCTGATGACTAGATATCATCAATTATCAATTATATAAAAACCATGGCTCCACATATATCTCTTCAGATTTAAACAAGTACTCATACTGGCAAATTTACTCATTAATCCATCCAAATCTGACCCATGACACCAATCTGCCAATGCTTAGAAGCAACAATCAACAATTATTCTGTAAGTATAAAAATGGTCTTTGAAGCCAAAGTATTTTTATTTTTTGTTGAGATTAAATCTACACACACTGGCCACACCATATTTCTGAGATAGTGGACTACATTAGCATAGATCCTTTTTGTCCTCTATGTCACAGGGCTAAAGAAACACAGCATCATCTTTTTTATATTTGTCCAGCACTAGACAGAATTTATGATATCATGACAGGATGATATAGACATTCTAACACAACCCTTCAAACAATCTTTAATTCATATTGCAAAGGCTCTATCCCATCAGTCCATGCAGACACTTTTATGCTTTATGCATACTGGTGCACTAGGTGCACATTCATTTTAGGTTACAACACAAGGTGAAATCTGTCAACATTTAATATCAATCTGGGAAAATTACAGGCCAGAAACAATAAAATTTCACATTCAGATGTTTATGCAGCAACCTGGTCACTTATAGAACACAATCAAACCTTTCAAATGGCTCCATATAACCACCAATTTGTGCCAACCACCAATATTTTTTCAAAAAAATTTGACATATCTAGAAATAAAATACAGGGAATGTTGTCTTTGATTCCATACTATTGATATAGAGGACTGTAACAATAAAACCAGGCCTTAAATACTGGAAACCAACTAAACCCTGCACTGCAATAAGCATACAAGTTGATGTTTTCAATTGAACAATGATTACACAAAAATTTTGAGAATTCAGATTACAGCAAGTAACGTTCACAAATGTAAAATATACATATGTAATTGCACCCCCCTTAATGACATTTGCATAAAACATATCCAAAGATAAATTAGTAATTAAATAGACTAACTACCATGCCTACTCGAAAATTCAATATTCTATAAACACATTCAACAAACATAACAATGTTTAAATATTTTCCCCTACTAATTTAGTTTTTTTTTTTTTGTTTCATCACATATATAAACTCAAACTTGCTCCATTCTCTAGCAATGTAAACATATGTATACGGATTGGCTTAAAGCAAATCTAACCTTATAGTCATCAATAAGGGTCTTTCTTTGAATAATAATAATAATAATAATAATAATAATAATAATAATAATAATAATAATAATAATAATAATAATAATAATAATAATAATAATAATAATAATAATAATAATAATAATAATAATAATAATAATAATAATAATAATAATAATAATAATAATAATTCAATTCAATTCAATATCCATTTATTATGTGCATTTCAACATTTACACTTTAACAGAAATACACAATAAAAATTAAAAAAATAACAATGATAAGAATTAAAATTAAAAAAAAAACAATTATAAGCAAATACAAGCTACATACATAAAATTATATATATACATATATGTTCATAATTATACATTTAGTTGTTTTTTAACATTCATCACAAATTGATCGCAAAAAATATCAATATTATTAAAAGTTAGATTATATACCTTTTGCAATCTATTAATAACTGATTTACCAAAGAAAGTATTTTTACATATACTAATCTTGAAAGTTTGCATTTCTCTTAATAAACGACAAGGTACTTTCAATTCTATTTTTGATATACAGTTACTGACATCAATTTTCCCATCAATCAACTTTTTCAGTAATATCATATCCTTCAACATTCTCCTTTCTTTCAATACTGTTTTGACAGTTTGACATTCACCCATTATTAATTTATTAAATCTTTTTTCAATATTATATATTTTAGACTGAATATTAATCAGATTGAAGTTCCATATACAAGAATTATATTCTAAAAGTGTAACAACAATAGAAAAAAATAACCTATATTTTATGGAAATAGATAAATCTCTCCCATATCTCGATATACAACCCATCTTTCTGTATGCTTTATTAATAATACATTTAATATGCACATTAAAAGTAAAATTGCTACAAAATATAACTCCTAAATATATTGATAAACAGATTTTTCAGTTTTATTAGTATAAGAAACAATGCATGTTTTATTAATGTTAATCTCCATATTGTTATACCTACACCTTATAATAAAACTATCTATATCCTTTTGATCCTCAATATGATCACTATAAGTAATAATTCTTTTAAATAACTTACAATCATCAGCATAAGTAAGTATCATACTATTTTTTATGCTATGATCAAGATCACACATATAAACATTAAAAATCAATGGTGCTAATATTCCACCCTGAGGAACACCTATCATATAATAATAATAATAATAATAATAATAATAATAATAATAATAATAATAATAATAATAATAATAATAATAATAATAATAATAATAATAATAATAATAATAATAATAATAATAATAATAATAATACAGCACTATGGTAACTATAGCATAGCACGGTTTTTCAAACAAATATTCTTGACGTAAAACATTAAAAATACCTGAAGATTCTAGAAACTTCAAGGTAAAATTTAGTTATAAATATTTTGGTTTTCAAACATAATTAAATTATTTATTCATTTTCAAAAAAAATTATTAGATATTTATAATAATTATTACTAATCAGTTTCAGAAGTGATACTTTGAAAATGGCTATTTCTAATAACAACGACCATTTCGCAAATATTAAAAATATGTCTATTAAATTCCCAAAGTTATCTATAAATAACACAGCTATAAATAATACTTACGCCAGCGTTTCTAAAAATTCAGAAACTACTAGTGATAAAAAAATGTTTACTCAAAAAGTCGCAAAACGAAATCCACGTTTTCGAACGTCAAACATAAATGACATTCAATATTTAGATTTAAGAACACAAGAAACTAGTCCAACGCCAATAATAGATTGGTCAACAGAAATTTTAGAAAATATTTCGAAAAAATGCAATATCATTCCCCTAATTTCATTTAATTCTTTTAAACTTTTTTTTTCACCAAGATCGCTTGTAATATCTGCTACATATTTCAAATATTCTCGTCAATCACTCTATGATGCGATTACAACACATGACTTATGGTAAACTATATCTAGAATAGTTGATCTCACTAATCCTAGATATATAGCTATCGATTTTTTGAAATAAATCAAAAGCAGCGTTTTCAAACTTTAATAAAAAGAATAGGTTACTATGTTTTATTAGCAGTAGATTTAAACAAGAAAAGTATTATTTTCGGAATAATAAAAAATACTTACTTCCGCTACACAATGCAAGATTTTCAAAAAATGATACAACCCTTTGGCAAAGTAATATTATTTAAAGAAATATACTCAAAAGATACTCCCATACCAATAGCAACGAACATCTATAAATTTAAACTAAAACTACACCAAAATAATGATCCAAACTCAATTTTCACACAGATATTAGATCTAGAAGCCATGTTATGTTTATGCATAAGGGGATGAAAACCTAAATGTTACACATGTGGACAGAGAGGTCATCTAACCATTTAATGCAGTGACTTTTCTACACAGCAAAGAACAAGAACAATGAAATACACAGTCATCAACTTTACAATAAACAGACAATTAACAATTGTCTGGAAAACAACAAAACAGCCACAGATAAAATAAAAATGAATATACAGCAAGATGAAAACAGGATTGAACCCACACAAGAAAATAATAAAATAAAGCATACTTTTTTTGAAACTAACATAACCCCCGCTACTTATATAAAACAAACTCACTCAAACAATTATAATGCATACCAACATTGCACCAAATAAGAATGACACAGAGATTGATTCAATGTTCATAGATTCAAATTCACTCACTTCATCTAATGAAATCAGAAATTCAGAAATAAATAACATGACTCATATAAACATTGATAAAACTTCAACACAAATTATGGAATCAATCACACCACTCATTGAAACTCCTACACAAGAAAGCAAAAGAAAAACAGGATGTCCCAAGTGAAAATCTGACAATAAAAAAATTAAAACTGATAATAATGAAAGAATGTCAGACATATCTGATCTTGCAGCTGACAATAGCATACACATGGAATTCAGTAATTGACTGCTAAATATTAATTCAAAAAGAAATTCATGGTCAACATATAACATCATATGAGACTCGCTCATCCACTACGCAAACCAATCCTCAACATTAATAACATCATCAAATCAAATAAACAAATTATGATCAAGGTTACATTAAAGATCAACTTGATATCACAATCATCTAACTGAACAATAAAACTACAATATGAAAATTAAAATAATAGCATTTAATGTTAGAGGTATTAATTCAATATCAAAGTTACACCAACTTAACAGATGGATAAACGTTGTAAAACAACATATAGTTGGTCTTCTTGAAACCAAAATATACACTGGTTCACTTATAGATCCTTCAAACTATTTAAACAAACATTGTTTTTGTGTCTGTTCACGTGATGCCTCATCTCCATCAGGAAAGACAGGCATGCTTATTTCTTCCACCATTTCTTTTTCAACTTTTAAAATTATATACATAGACTCAAACTTACTAATTTCCACATTTCACGACCGTATTGCAACAACTAACATAATTTTTATCTATATTCCTCCATGTCCTTCAATAATATCACATATCATTCTCACAATAAACTCTTTGATATCATCATCTTTATATCCCACTATCTTAATTGGTGATTTTCCATCTAAATGGCTTCACCAATTAGTCCTACCACTTATGAGTCCTGTTGGCTTTTCCCCTTCAAATTATATCTCATTTTATAATAGACGCTTTGCACACTCGTACATTTGTGCTTTTATTCACCAATGCTCCATCACCTAATTGATATAACACTAAATCCTTCTTCTTTCTCCGATCACTCTGCACAAACACTCATACTAAATTTAACAGGCATACAAACTATTCAAACTCCACTAGAAATAAAACAATGTGCATAATCCTTCCATCATCAACAACATGAGTTTTTTTTTAGAAACATATATAATGCTTCAAAAACTTGATGCCATCGTACTTGATCCAATACTAAAGTATCTAGCATTCATTAATATTCTACTATTTAATATTAACCATTTAAGATACAATTGACCACCACCCTTTCATCTTCTAGCAATAGCAGATGAAATACACAAATGGATCACCATGTGCCAACCAGTACATGATTCTCAACAAAATTTATATAAACTCACACACATATATAACAATACATTCAATAAAATCAAAGAATACTTAACTACAAAAAAGTGTAAAATCTGTCTTTCTCAACTTCATACATGGTATAGAGGTTACATTCCTTGGGCATTTGGGAATCCCAAACATTAATAGTCCCTATTGCAATACAATTAGAAGAGGTCACATATGCTGTCCAAAACATGATAAACCTATTTTAATCAATTTGAGAAAAAACTTCAGAATCAACAAATATTTGCACCATCATATAACTATTTTGGACAACCAGAAACAGGTACACCATTTAATTCAGGCCAGTTTGCAGCAAAACTTGCCACAATCAACAATACATGCCACCCTGGAACAAACTGCATCCCCAAATTTGTTTTTTCCCACTTAAGCCAATTTATTTCACAATATGTAAGTAATCTAGCTAACTATCTTTCACAGAATATTTACAACATTAAAGTACTAAATACAATAGCCATTGTATCTTTTAATAAAAAAAATTCCCATATCAACACTCATAAACCTTCGACTTATTTCTATAAGACCATTAGGCATTAAAATCTTGGAGAAAGTCATTAAAGACCAAATTGAACAACATATACTCCCACAAATATCACCCTTCCCGTTTTCTAAAAAAGAGTCATCCACAGAACAGGCTGCTTTACTTTTTAAGACGATTATGATTATGGTACAAAAACAAAAAAGTATGCACCAATTGCTGTCCAATTAGACATTGAAGCAGCTTTCGATTCAGTGCCAATAAAAATACTTCTGGACAACTAGCTAACACCACCATAGCTTATACTTTACTCTATGTAACTGCTAATCTTATTCTTAATAGGCAAATGCACATCACACCAAATGATAGAAAATCACCTACATTTACACCAACTCAGTCAATCTCACAAGGCTCGACATTAAGTTCCCTCCTTTTCACATTTTATATTGATCCACTTATAAGAAAAATTCAACAACATATAACAGGAAAACAAATTCCTCACATTCAATAGTATGTTTCATGTTTAGCATACATGGATGACATCTCCTTGTTTCTAAAATCTCATAAACAGTTTCCAATATTACAAAAGATCCAAGATGAATACACTTCTGAATTCAACCCAAAAATTTAACCTCAGTAAAACAGCTGTTTGGTTTATATATACCTCTGCATTCTTCACTTATATCACTTGATGTGCAATTAATTGCCCAGGTTTCAATTCTATACAAGATGGGAAAAAATTTATAATTGAAATTATTTTTTTTGTACTAATAAGCTCTTATGTTATTATTCATCCATGGCTTAGCTCAGTTGAGGTTATAGGATATGGTAGATATATTGAATACTAATAAGGATGATGTATGCATTCATAAACAACAATTCATACTGTTAATTCAATTATATTCTAAGCATCTATTCAATAATGAGAACTGTTGTGAAATTGACGATTATTACATTTATTACAGTATAGACAATGATGAGGTTCGGGTACCTTTTGTCCGCATCACCATCCATTTTAAGCAAGTTAAAAATATATTCTTGACACTACAATATTAAGATCTATTACCTTTAGACTGTCTCAGTAATAAACCTATTTTGGTAAATCTATATATTCCATAGCTATATTATGTTGATCAAATGTGTGTGGAAATGTACAATCGAACGTATATAATAGACAACTCATATTGGATATTACTTCAATAAAACATTTATTGTAAACAAAAGACAAAATAAATGAAATAAAAATTATTTATACACTTCGCTAGTAATTATAATACTTCTCTTATAAGAATACAAATTAATTACTATTTATTATATCAATTTAAATGATAATTCTACTATTGCTTTCTTTTACTTATATAAAATAAATTTTCTCACGAATTAATATTTTATTCATACTGAAGGATGAATTGATATCAATGAAAAGGAATAGGATAATAGTAAAATATGTAATATGATTTAATATCTGTTTGTAACCAATAATTTTATTATAGTTTTCTCCACTATTTCTTTATTAACCATATTTTCAAGTATGTACGCTTTTATAACATTACAAATATAACGCATTTATAAATCATACTTTTACTAGCTTATTTACAGAGCGATTGGTGCAACAAGCTACTCATTAAACTGATGATCTTTTAAAATGTATTATAAACATTTATAAAACACTTATCTGATATAATCACTATATATTATCTAACGATAACTACATCCAAATGAAGAAAGGGATGGGAATAATAACTAAACATTCACATCTATATGCATGAGGGTTAACTAACATTTCCAAACTCAACCTTAACTCATTAATCTAACATCCACTAACTTTAAGACATAAAGGCTACAAAACTTAGCTAACTGGGGCATTTGCCACTTCATTGGAAAGTAAAAGAAATACAACTATTTCAGCAATATGCTCTAAAATAAATAAGTACACCAATGCCACATGATTTAACAAGCAAATAATCAGGAGAGTATAACTCAATCCATGTAATACAATCATTCCTAGATCATTTTTACATCCAGATACACATAACATATTTCCTACATAAACATATTTATAAACAGGTAAGATTTTAATTATCTATTTTTTTTAACAAATTGCACCAACGAAATTGAAATAAAATACAATTTTAAAAAAAAATAATAATAATAATTTATAACAGTACACACACACTCCAACATAGGATATATAATATGACTTCTAAATCATATAAGATAATATATTGTCTTATAATAGTAATAACAGGTTACATTAGCTTTAAAAAAAATACCTATCAACATTTAATCATTAAATGTTGAATTGTTTTAAACTTAAAAGTTTGACATTTAAAATTTTAAACAAAAGTATAAACTGTTTCTGACAATAACAATGAATTATAAAAAAAAATGTTGCTCGTATTGATTGAAGTATAATCTGATAAGACCTACAATAGTTTCCGATATTTTAAAAACTCCTAGTAAACATAAGAAACAATATTAGTATGCAATGGAATTATATTTTTAATTACAAGAAACAAAATCTCTGATTCGGTAAAATAATCCTGGTAAAAGTTTGTGACTTTATTTCTTTAGTTTTTAATGCTTAATATAATTTTCATTTCCATTTTCACGATCCATCCATGCATGCATTATCACGGTTATAACCAATTACTAATAGCGTTAAGTAATACATTTAATTATTCATTTATGTATATACATGCGAATAATGAAGTTCTTTAATATATAACTATTTTATTAGAAAAACAAATTAAATTGGATAAATTATTTCCTTTTAATTTTACTTTGCATAATATAAATAGAAACCTTCTTAAGACTAAAAGTACGGAAAGCGTTCCACGACCGAGTTGAATATAACTTTTCTAAGTTATCTTCATTTTTAATAATATTTTTTATAATTCCAATATTATTGATTTATATTAAATATATTAAATAAACTATAATTGATAATCTTACGTGATATTCAAGCATTTTAAACACAGACAACTTAAACTGTCAGTTGATAAAAAGTTAGAGGTGGAACCTTAAGAGTTTATTTTTCCATGTGTAGTATTATTACAATAAGAATGAGAGTAAAATCATTTACAGAAACAGTAGTAAAATCTTACGATGTTGTTTCACTTATATATTACAGATTTTCTTTAAAGAAAACTTATTCTATTTTCCGTATTTTTTATTTTTTTTACCTTTCCTTCTAGAATCTCTTATCAACATACCCTCTCATACCCTTTTTTTTTATTATTATTATCCACTTGGCGATAGACCAGAAATTTCTTGCTTATAAACATTAATAATAGAGTATTATAACAAAAGGCAAATATATATATATATATATATATAGAGTATTATAACAAAAGGCAAATATATATATATATATATATATATTAAATATTAATTTACAAACATTACCCAATAATATACAGATAGTCTTTACTATTTTAAATATAAGATTATAAACAATACATAATTAGTAAATAATAAATAAAATATATAAAAAAAATCATTCTAATTAATGATATATGTGTGTATCATCTGTTTTGTTTTGCATGTAAATTTTACCACTACAATTTGAACATTGTAAATAATAGTATAAAATAAGAACAAAGTGTAAAATGATGTAAAATGAACATACACCCACATATACAAGTTAAATCTTGGATTGGAGTAGATAACAAGTTAAAAAACAATGAATAACACCTGCTATAGCTTTCCTACAAATTTTGCTCTCATACCATCATTCCCTGATGTTTTCCATCTTCCTCTTCCACTATTGGACATATAACACTTACAATTTTATCAACAAGTACACCCAATTAAAGTTTTAGTTCTATTTAAAACCTAATTTTAAACAGTAAATTATATCACAATTCATTTTTTTAAAATAATTATCTCTTGCCATTATTAGCACAAATGTGACCTTCTCACATTTCTTCCTGGTGCCAACCTGAAATGTCAAAATATATACAACCAGAACTTACACAGAAATCTTTAATGGCAAACTTACCACTTTTCTTGGGTTTCCATTTTATATGGGAACTAATGGAATGAGACAAAACATACTAAACAAGTTACTTCAAACTGCAACAAAACTATCAAACTCTCTTTCAAAGGCTTACCTTTTTATTTATTCTAACGTCCAATTATTTAACATGCTAATTATTACTAAAATCACATATTTTTGTCTCATAATAAAATTTTCAAAACATTTTACCTCAAAAATAACCTCACTTTGAACCAAGCTACTATGGGACAGGAAAGCTGTTGTTGTATCAGCTAAATACTCAGCAGAAGACCCACAGACAATGGACTAGGTCTTCACACTATCAATGCATTCCACATATACAAAACAGTTAATCTTCTAGCATCAACTATAAGGCAATTCCCTACATTATCATGCTTGCTCAAGATTATCACAACATAATCCACCACCATCCCCAGAGTATTTATCATCATTTATATCATCTGTCACAACCACATCCAGAAAATATACATTCAATCTACAAACAAATACACATACATGCAAAGCCATAACTTATTATATCCAGATGGTTTACAAGAAGCACTAACAACAATGGTAGAAATTAACAACTGTCAATTACATAGCAGGTTCATGAAATGCTCATCGGAGCCTAAATATTTTGATTACATCTTGAAAATAAATCTACATGCAGTACCAATATCATATTTCATTCAGGACAGATGTCAATACATCTGTATTAATCCATTCTGCAATCTTTGATTTACAGTGGAGAAAACACAACCACACTCTTTTTATATTTTCCCAGATCTATCAAACACATGTAATGTCTTAAATTCATACCTATCAACACAAAAACATCTCAATAATAAATATCATGCAATCATATAAGAAAGATTCTACAACCACATTATGGGCAGTTACATTTGTATTATATGCATACTGGTGCACTCGTTGCACCTTCAGATTCAGAAATAACACAAGAAGACATCCAGCTATCTTTACAACCAAACTGAAACAATTAAGGACATGAGATTTTAAAATTATTCCTCCAGATATTGTAACTGTAACATGATCACTCATAAAACCAGCCTCCAATCTATAATCAGAAATCACTAGCTCATTTAGCCAACATACATTCACAGATCCATAACACTTACTATTTATCTTGCCAGTTCATCAAGTCATCTTCCAAGAAAAAAACTTACAAGAAACTATGAAAATACAAAAGAATTCACAAATTTAGAACAATACCAATATACAAACTTAATCCATGATAGCAATTGTAACATGACACAATCAAACTTGTAAAACTCTTGTAACTTTTTTGAATTATCAATAAAGATGTATCTTTGAAACATAATAATAATAATAATAATAATAATAATAATAATAATAATAATAATAATAATAATAATAATAATAATAATAATAATAATAATAATAATAATAATAATAGGAGTAGTAGTAGTAGTAGCAATAATAATAATAATAATAATAATAATAGTAGTAGTAGTAGTAGTAGTAGTAGTAGTAGTAGTAGCAATAATAATAATAATAATAATAATAATAATAATAATAATAATAATAATAATAATAATAATAATAATAATAATAATAATAATTATTATTATTATTATTATTTTTCTAATCCTGATCACCTATAAATACACACAAGCAATTAACATAGAAAAATATAATTTTTCAATTAAACATTGGCAATAAATATTATCAGGTTGTGCTATATAATAGTATCTTTATATTATATTGTATGAGACTATGTAAGAGATGTGAATACCAAAATTATTTTGTCATTGGGTAAACAGGGTTGAAAGATTTAAAAGTTTTCATAACATTTCTGTGGAAACGTGGAACAAATATAATGTAAAGGTAAAATGTTATACCTCTTTCCAAATAATTCATGGTATACCAGAACATACCATACCACATTCGGAAACACCATCTCATTGAACATACAATTGGTAATAGATTTAATATATGAGACATTATGAATATCACAACTATCAAAAACAATAAATTGATCATATCATTATCAGACTTTCTTTTTTTTTATGGCTAATTATTGACATTATGACAAAAAAACAGAAACAATTACAACTCCTAAACTTTTCTCTTCAAGTGATTTATAATCTAGTAATGGAGAATCTTTAAACATCATGCAGAAGAAAAAAACATGAGTTATAAATACTATAGACAAAAAATATTTTGTAATGGTATTTTTTAAACACAAAATTTTTTGTAGGAAATATTGCAGCAATAAATTTTTGAGTTGTTAAAGTTAATACTATAAATGTATTAAATGATGTGGTAAAATTGAATACACTGAGCCATAACGTCAATTCGAAAGAAGAATAGACTATTGAGTGTTTAGCATATTTTAATAGTAAAGATAATATACTTATTGAATCTGTAAATGATAAGACAATCATATTTTTCAAAGATTGTTTTAGTTTTCTGACTAAGAAAAACAAGTATGATCAACTCATTACCAATAATTCCAAAAAGTGCAAAAACAGTCTAACAAAATAATGCCGAATTTAGAATTAGTTGTAATTTTATTAGTCTTTTCATTGAGTCATTTATATCCTCAACTGATAAGGAAAAATTACTTGCGTTTATTGACATTCCGATATTTAATATTCATAGAATGCAGATGATGTAATTATTTTCAGACAGAATGTCAAGTTTCAAATCAAATGATTTTTGTTTTTTCTTTCACTATTTTTCCTAAAAATAAAAAAATCAACATTAAACTCGTGTTTCCAAATAAATAAATAGTAAAAAAAATAATTTTACGATTTGCTCTAAACATAATCTATTAGTAGAAATAATAAAAATCGCAGTGTTATTATTAGTAATAATGACATTGTTGTAACGGTAGCAATATGCAATAAAAACAGTTAAGAGTATGATAACAGTTTTTACCATAATTTTAAATCATTTAATATAGCATTCTAGTTTATATAACTGAAAAAAAGTTGTTCTATGTAACTCTTTTATTTATGACAAAACCCTATTTATGCTATCTTCTATGCTGCTGAAATTATGAGGTTTAACATTATAAATCCAGTTTACATACTCTATCATAATGTTATGATATTGTTATCACAATGTTATGGTAGTCAGATTTATTTTACAGTATGTATAAAGAAAAACCATCACAATGCGACATTCAAAATATCACTGTACATAATATTATGGAGGTATAAAGTAATTCACAAGATGTTTAAATAGTGTATTATATCTGTGGGTTAAAATTAATTGATGTATTTAGAAATATATATTTTTATACCAATCAAAATTTTCTCCACCATATTTGAATATGATGTGTTTTTTGTCACATGGTATACTAAATTTGTATGTTGAACCTAATATTTATAACAAAAATAATATGCAATATATTAATTTATTAAGCACAAAAAGATGATATAATGATAACATAAAAGGTTGAAATATTTGACAGATGCATCTTAAAAATGTTTATATAACAGCCAATCAGATGTAATAATGACTGCACAAAGGAACTCTCGATTCCAAACACAAGATGGAGAAAAAGATGGTTCCCACCTTCTTCTCTACATTAATTTATATATAAATAAGCCAGACTCAAGCATTTTGAACTAAGAGCATAAAGCTTTAAACACCTTCACATTTAATTTACTAAATAATATATATATATATATATATATATATATATATATATATATATATATATATATATATATATATATATATATATATATATATAAATAATGTGAAATCATTCGATTTACTACAAGTAATTTTCAAATCTAATGAAATGTTCTTAAAAAATGTAAATATATTAATTTCTTAAGCTCAAAAAGATGATATAATAATAATGTAAAAGGTTGCATCCTTTGAAAGATGTGCATTAAAAATGCTTATATAACAGCCATTCAGATGTAATAATAACTTCACACTCTTAGTTCAAAATGCTTGAGTCTGTATTATTTTTGTGCTATTGAATGTTTATGCATGTTTTGCCCTTTTCTGCTTTGGTTTTTATTACAATACTGCTTGTATTTTAAAAAGATATCACATTGCTGCAAAGATATCAGGTGGTGCATTTAGCCTGTCTCTTTTTTTATTTTTGTAATTTGTTTTTATATGTGTTAGAATGTCTTCTTGTATTGTTCCCTAGAGTACAATGTGCTTCTAGTGCACAAGAATGCATATAAGCTAAATGTGGCTGTCCTTATGGTTGGAATTGCATTTCCTTTGAAAGTTTGCAGTATCTCATCTAATATGGCTCCATATTTTCTATATCCACCAATCATCATCTGTCTTACTTTTTCATGTCTTAAACAGAAATATATGAAATGGTTCTCCATTTTCTCATCCCTATGACACAGCATACACAGAGCATCTATATTTAGGTAGAATATTTTGTGTTTTATAAAGTAAATTGTTCGTAATGCTTTTAAATTGACTTTAATGATAAAATTATAAAATTTTAGTTCCAGGTACCATTTTCAAAATTTTTAAGTAATTTGTTATTACTTATTCCTAGTACAGATATTTGATTATTTTCAGGTTATTTTTGGATTAAGAAATCGTGTATCTGCCAATATACATATTTAATAGTGATTTTAAGCATTATTTTGTTTGTAATGGTTTTAATGCTTTCAAGCAATGTAATGATATAATTATCGGTGGGTGATTGGCGATTTGTGGGTGTGATTTCTAAAAATTGATTCTATATCTGGAAACTTTCTAATTATGGCTATTAATAGATTTATTGTTTTTGTGTCCGAAACACTGATATTGAGTGAAGACCAAGACCATTCCATTTGGTTGGAAGGTTAAGGGGTTTTCTGAGATGGTGAGTACTTTCCTGTTCCCTAATAGCTTGTTACAAAATGAGTTAATTGAGGCTATAAATGGTTTTGTGAAATTAATTATTGGTGCATAGTAATTGATTTTTGCTATTATGAGTTGATTAAATAAAGGTACTTTTGCGTAAATTGATAGATATGCTCTGGATAATGATTTTGTAATTCTTTCTACTTTGAGTTTGTTTTGAATTTTTGTTCTCATTTGATTTATTTCCAGATAAAATGGGAAATCTAGAAAACTTCTGGGCTTTCCTTGATAAATTTGTTTGTTCATCTTTCCTTAAACATTTTTCAAGCATCTGATTTATTGAGATTGATTTTACGGTTGAATTTTTCTGTGTAATTTTTTATGATGTTTTGTAGTGCTTGTAGTTGCTTTTTGTATTTTAATAATATATTAATGTCATCAATATAAGCTATATAAGGAATGTATCTTTTGGTATTAGCCCTCCCTGTATTTTTTTTTCAATTTCTTCTAATCCTTAATATATTTTCATCCTAATATTACTCATTGTATGTTAAATTTGAATATTTCTGGATATAAAGTTGTGTAAACCAGTGAGATCAATAAAGCCTTTATTGAAATGTAATAATAATAATAATAATAATAATAATAATAATAATAATAATAATAATAATAATAATAATAATAATAATAAAAAGTCAGATGTCACATGACTTATATATAGCTTGCACTTAGAAATATGTAAAATTAAGAGCATGCTAATAGCTCTAAACAAGCTTGTTTTATTTATGATAATAATAATAGTAGTAGTAATAGTAGTAGTAGTAGTAGTAGTAGTAGTAGTAGTAGTAGTAGTAGTAGTAGTAGTAGTTGTAGTAGTAGTTGTAGTAGTAGTAGTAGTAGTAGTAGTAGTAGTACAACAAAGATGATAAAAGGCTACAAGAAGTAGAATACAAAAAAGTATGGAGAAAAATGTAGAAAAGGCAGAAGATAAAAAGAAAAAAGAAGTGAAGATAATGCAAAAAGAAGAGAAAGAAATGAATTTGGAGAATAAGCAGAGAAAATAAAGAATTAGAGAAAAAAAGAAGAAAAAGAAAAAGACAATAAAAAATAATAGAAAACAATAAAAAAATAAAAAAAAGTATATTGAGAAAGAAAAATCAGACTATGATAATACAAAGAAGAAAACAATAACTTACAAGCCAGTTTATTCACATATATAATTTTCCAATCAATCATTTTTAATAAATTATGGATCTACTTTATATTTAAAGTTAAAACAGTAAGGACAATACAAATCATTAAAATAACGTATAGAAATACAAGACTATGAAAATGGTACCATTTATAGGTTGGTGTTTTTTTTTAAATCTGGAAAGAAAAATCATCAAATAACATTGGGCAATATTTCTATTCATATGAAAACCTACATAAATTTTAATCCAATTTAAACCTAATGTAAATCGAAGTCACTCTATAAAATTAAATTATATTTTCCTATGTAGATATCAATTTCAATGAGTGATATATATATATATATATATATATATCATATCACTCATTGAAATAGATATCTATCTCCCATATATATATATATATATATATATATATATATATATATATATATTGTAACCGATGGAATTGTTGAATGCTATATTGCATTTAAATTGAAGAAAGAAGGCTCCAAACGTTGGTGCCATTTTGTAACTGGTTGAATTGATGAATGCTGGGTGATGGTTAGGATGTTCAATCTGATCTGATAAAAAAAATCCAAAATGTGATTTAAATTAATTTAGTCTAGCTCAATCGGGTCGCCATTATGTAATAAACCATCACAAAGCACAAATAATCTCTCTTAAAGTCTAATTTGTTTAAGCGATATGTGAAACAAAAGAGTAATGAGATTATCTGCTCCAGACATCAACAAATCCATCACATTACAAAGTACTCTGCACTGAGCAACGAAACCATCTACTATTGCCCTAGACAATAATATACGATTAGGTTAACTACTTGATTAGCAATCTAGTGAAAATCAAATCCAATTGATAACTAAAGAAGATTTCAATATATATTTTATTAACCTATTATTATTGTAGTAATTTAAATCTACTTTATTATTTAATGATGCTGCATTTTATCTTAACGGATAAGCTACCTAAATACCTATAATTGTATTTTACAAAACATTTTTACATAGAGACACTATTTAAATATCAAAACAAAATAATACTTGACTCAAATATATATCTAGTTTAATAAACGCTAAATAGAAAGTATAAACATTCGTGTCAATAAGTGATACACAATTCTTCTAATCCAATATTTAATTAATAATTTTCTATTGAAATCAACTAGTTTTTATATCATTTTATAAACACTTTGAAAACCTATGCACTCCTTTAAAAGTTAAACAAATTAATCTGCGTCTAGTTTAATAAGAAGCTATAAAGTAATATATAAATAATTTATTCATATCTTTCAATAAAGTGATACTTAATTATTGCTTCGTTTATATGTTAAAATAGAATACTTCACTAGAATTTATTATCAACTCTCTATTAGCTCATTTCTAACTCTACAATGTCCAAACACATTACATAAAAGAGATATTAAGTTTCTATTGGATGTTTATTCACCTATGAGTATTAATATTATTTATTTGAATCTTTAAACAATTGAATATAGAATTGGTTGGCAATAATTAAAATATGATTATAATTGATATTTATACAAATCAAAACAATATTCAATTAAACCGGTCAATGAAGTTTGTTCTCTTCATTTTATAGAAGTTTAAGAAAAATATCTAAGACGAGTTATTCTGAACCAACGATAAAGCACGATCTATTTAGATTTTTATGACGGGATCAGACAAACATGAAATGATTGACTTTGTAATATTAACTAAGATAAATGATAATATATATATATATATATATATATATATATATATCGCATATTATATATATATATATATATAATATGCGAATGCAAATATAAATATAAAATTCATAGGGGAATAAAATAAAATACTAATAAGCAAAACATACCATATCTTATTCTAGCTCACTTAGCAAGCTGGGTTTGAACCTTGCTATTTAAATAGCTACGTCATCTTATGCAATCCAAATAAAACAAAATAATTAAGCGTAGTCTTGGTATTTAAATTAACTCAATTTATTGGATTATATAAAAGAAAATTGGCAAGATTAATTATAAAATACATTGGAAATTACTTTAAATTTCAGATTGATTGACTAAATAAAAATGATAAAATTACTGTGTATCTCTAAATGTGTTGCGACAACAATAACGACATAAAAAAAATGAATGAATGAATGGAGAGACTTTTGTATATTTTACTGAAAAATTTATATATAATAGATAACAAAGATATGAAATAGGATGAGATTGAAGTTTATTTGTTTATCAAAATAATAACCGATAAATGGATATGAAATCATATGATATATTTGAATCTCTCCGATCATTTTCATTTAATAAATTATATTACTCTTAAAGACAATTTAAATAAAATATACATCCTTTTTAAATACATGTAAAAAAAATTATTATGCGCATATTTATATATATTAAAAAAAAATCATACCATATATATATATATAAGAGTCTGTCCGTTCGCTATTTATTTGTCCATTGACTGACTTCAGTTTTTATGATGCAAAGAGAAATTTTATTTCTCAGAAATAATAATTCGAACTTTACAATGCTTCAATAACAGTCCTTTTTCTTTTCCAGAGAGGAGAGTGCAATTTAATTAGCCCCCTTTTTTATTATATGAATTAATCCAGTTGATCCTGTGTTCCTTTGCTCGTGACACGATGTTTACTCAAATCCAATGGTAGTTATACGCCAATCTTTAAACCAGAGATATCTTTGTTTTTAAAACTAAAATAGCCGATCTTTATATAAAGCATTTTTTTTATAGGTTTTCTTTTTTTTTTTTTTTACATTTTGTTATCGTTCCCTTGGAAATCCTTGCAACTGCCCTTCAAAAGATTGAATGGGCAGATAATTTAAGCTTATTTTTTCATGTTTTATTGTTTAACACACAAAAAAAAAAAACATTGAAAAACTTTTATTTGTAAAAACACAGAAAATAGGTCCATCCGTGTCAATTACAAAAAGACGATAGCTTCTCTTATAGTCTGTTGGCTGCTATTTATGTGTTCTCTTTCTGGTGTTCTGGTATCATAACAACCACTGAATATTACTGGAATAAACCTCAATGCCAAACGATACAACAGAGCAAATTTTCCCACCTGGCATTCAAGTACGATGGAAGTTTGGAGAAAATGGATACATGGAAATTAAATCCAAATTCGATTAGATTTTTCTTATTATTTGTAAACCAAAATACAAAATTAATATAACAACCTTTATTCACTTTATAAACACAAATAATTTACACATATATATATTTTTAATAATAATATTTTTTTAAATTAATTTATAAACAAATATACATAACACAAAAACATTGAATTATATGTAATAATGTTACTATGGTGACTGCATTAATATACATGAAATATGTAAAATAGTATCGATCCTATTTAAGTAAACTTATATTGTACTGAATTGTTTTCAAAATTTATTTATTTACCTATATGTTTTTCCTGAGGTTGATTATAGTGAATTTATTATTTTAAAGCTAGAATCAACAGTAAACAATTCTATTTAAAAACTTATGGTTGCCATGGTGATCATTTTAAATCTGTATTTCCAAGATCTTCCATTATCTATCTATCAAGCAAAAGAAAAATCAAATAAGATCAACAAACTTTTTTTTTTAAATACCTGGATCATTAATTTGAATATTCACAATATATATATATATAGTTATTCTTCTGTGAAAACAGTTAAATATAACTTAAAAATTCAAAAAACAGCAAGTGTTACATTTAAATATTGGCATATATGTAACAGCAGTTTCATCCACCATCGAAGAAAAGGTAAATCATGTAATCAGGTGACGGGATTTGTAAGAACTTAGGAACTTGAAATTATATTTCCAGCCCTCATTTAAATCAACATATATATAACGCAATAGATTGTTATGTAAAATGACGCATTGCAAAACCAAATATAAAAGTACTAAACTTTAACTAAAATCATTTCTTTATTAAACATTACATTCTAAAACAAAAACGAGTGCGTTCTTCACAATATAGTGTTATAATTAAGATGGCGATCAATACATTTATCTTTCAATTGTACATATTCAAATCTTGGGTTTTGCAATAAATAACTTTTGTTCTGCAATAAAAATTTCAACTGACATTAATTAATTTTTTTTAAATCTAAATACTTTGTTCCATACTGCATCTCTTTTTTTATTACAAATGTGCTTCAGCATAGCAACTAATTAACATCTTTTTTATTATAAAAATATAGAATATTTTATTCTAAAATTTGGTTACAGCTTGTGATAGAGTTAGACATAGGAAATATTAAATGGTATTAAGAGAGATAAAAAGTTCAATATTAACACATCTTGCATGGAACAGTCTATAAGACTAATATGATGCATAGAGGCAAAGGAATGAGCCTGAGATGGCAGGTGACTAAGCTTGCATGTCTTAAAATGTACAAACATAGTTCTCAACTTTTGTCTATGCAAAACCACAGCTTTGTATAGGTAAACCAACCTTTCAGAATGGAAGTCAATGTCATAATACTCAGGATCTGGGCAATAGGCTTGAGGGTAAGGTATATCATAATCAATCCCAAAGAAATGTGTGCACATCAGCCCTTAATCATTTCCAGGTAGATCATTTTTATTCAGTTATGAATGGAATCAGCTTTAAGAAGGCAAATCAATTAGCTTCCATGTGGCACCATAAATATAGGAGATGGCCAAATTCTGGTCCCTATTCTGAATTTGTTCCATTTTATCAATTCATAAATCAAGCAGACACTCCAGTACATGATTAAAGGTGAGCCGGCACCAGAGGTACCATAGCACAAACAATAAAAATGTTGATGAATGTATCTCTGGGATGGATCCACACAGTACATTGTCAATGGGAGTAGTTAAGGAAGGCAATTTGTCATTTAATTATCATCTTTAAGAATATACTATCACTATTTCTATAATATTGAGATCATTTATATTTATGAGAGTAAATAAGTATACCACAATCATCAAACAACTGAACAGTGCAGGATGTTTTTCTTTCAGACTTTATTTCTTGATTAATAAATGTGTTTCCAACTAATTACCTGTTTCTTCTCTAAATATGTTGTTGTCATTATTATTATTATTATTATTATTATTATTATTATTATTATTATTATTATTATTATTATTATTATTATTATTTAATTTTAATGCGCAAATACGCGCACAACAACCGAGCTTCATCAGGATTAAATAACAATATATTATAATATATTGTTATTTAATCCTGATGAAGCTCGGTTGTTGTGCGCGTATTTGCGCATTAAAATTATATACATGTATAATAAGCACCTGAGTTTAATAATTTCTTTATTATTATTATTATTATTATTATTATTATTATTATTATTATTATTATTATTATTATTATTATTATTATTATTATTATTATTATTATTATTATTATTATTATTATTATTATTATTATTATTATTATTATTATTATTATTATTATTATTTTACACCACTAGACATTACATGATCACCATTTCTTTTGTTTACACATGTTGTTTACAGAGTTGCTAATCCCTCCATAGATTATTGCCACTGGTGCATGCAGAGTAATCAATTGATGCAAAAATGTTTATGCATAAATCCTTATCTAGTGCCTATTTATCAAATATTCTCTGACTAGTTTCCATCTTGTGGCTTTAATAAGTGAGGAGCCTTGGATCTGAGAACCCAGCACTCAGATTGTACACTGTAACACAATCTTCAAGCAGCCACCTTTTACTTTATTAGCTAATTATAAACCTTTGAATTCAAAATGAAAACACAATAATGTTTTCAATTCGAGCTCATTAGATTATATAGTTGTATAGATTTGAACTCAGTTCAGCATCATCCATATTTTTGGTATCTTTATGGTGTCTGTGGTTATTAAAAAGCCAAAATTTCCAAAAAGTATGGAAGATAAACTGAGTTCAGATCTATACAACTATACAAGCTAATTAGATTGAATTGTAAACACTATAAGGTATTCAATTTGTACTCAAAGATTTATAGCTAGTTAATAAGGTAAAAGGGTGGCTGCTGTAGGGTTGCATTAGATCCTTAGTTGTAACTGCACTCATCTTAGATCTAAGGTTTCTCAGTGGTGAAATCCAGAAGCTAATATCTAGGCTGGTGATATTGGATGACTTTTCACTAGATAAAGATTTTATGCACAAACCTTTATGCATCCATGTATTACTCTGTTTTTGCACTAGTGGTGCTACCATATGGGGAGTTTAGTCTCTTAATTATTATTATAATTAATAATATTATTGTTGTTAGTACTATTACTACTAATAATAATATTAATAGCATTATTATTATTATAATTATTATTATTATTATTATTATTATTATTATTATTATTATTATTATTATTATTATTATTATTATTATTATTATTATTATTATTATTATTATTATTATTATTATTATTATTATTACTATACTACTACTAATACTACTACTACTACTACTACTACTACTACTACTACTACTACTACTACTACTAGTCTTATTATTGTTATTATTATTATTTGAAAAATAATCATTGTTAATGCTTTGAATTACTTAGCATTAAATAACAATGATTGTAAAGGTTACAGGTGCAGTCATATTGTACAACTTTTAATATGGATTAATTTTATGGGTTACAATAAACTGGTTTCGAAGTATACTTTTTACCAATGCTGCTACTACTTTTGATACAAAGATAGATATCAAGTTTAATCATTAAAGTTTTAAAACAGTTCAATATAAACTCAATTCAATAGATGGATAAATAAGACTTAAAATAATATCATCTGGCATCATATTAAAAGATATTTACAGTCACTAAATTATTCTTGATTATTATTTTAATTGCTATTGTTGAAGTATACTAGAGAGATAACATAATATGTGCAGCATAAAATAGCTATGAGTTACGTACTAAAAACAAACTCAGTTCAGAGTACAATTATATATAATTTTAGCTGGTAAATTGCTATAGATGGAAAATAAATTCTAGACTCTAATGTTGGATGAAGTTGAAGGCAGTTACTGAAGGTAATTATGGTGAGAGTAATGTATGGTAGCACTGAATGCTATTAAATGTGGTTATTGTTGGATTATGATGTATTATAGATTGGATGGTTGGTTTAGTAGTAACCAGAAGATAGCAATAATATATGGAGTGGAGTAGTGTTGTCCTTGGCCTTTATTGGTCAGTGTTTTTTGATGAATGTAGCTGGATGTCTTTTGGAATTGTTGCCAAATGTGCCAAAAATGAAGATGCAGGAGATCCATGAGAACCCATACAGGGTGAAAAAGTTGCATGTGCTGTGGGAGGGTGTATATTCTGATAGAATGGAATTAACTGTTGCCTAGATGCAACTAGTCATCTGTAAGTATTTAGCATGATATTCCTGAATTGTTTGACATTATGATGCTGCTGAAAACGTTGAATTTCCTCTACAATATTACATAAGGTGCACTTAGCATTATATCATCATCATCATCATCATCATCATTATCTTCACGATCATTATTATCATCATCATCGTCATCATCATCATTATTATTATTATTATTATTATTATTATTATTATTATTAGTAGTAGTAGTAGTAGTAGTAGTAGTAGTAGTAGTAGTAGTAGTAGTAGTAGTAATAGTAGTAGTAGTAGTTGTAGTAGTATTGGAGTAGTACGAGTAAATACATGTAATAGTAGCAGAAGTAGTAGTTGCAATAGTAGTAGTATTTTTATTATTTTCACTATAATTATTATTATAATGAGGGCCAAAAAATAATTTTTATGGACATCCCAAAAACTTAAAATTTATATAAGCAATTAAGATTTTTATTCTTATATTAAAAAAATGATAAAAGAATATTATAAAACATTTTAATGGGTGTATTTGTACATCCTTCTAGACAAATTAACAACATTACAAAATATAATTTTTTTTGTCTTTCTTTCTATATATGTATAACAAGAACAATATTGTTTGGAACCTAATTTCAAATGATATACTGTCAGACTTCCAATAGTTTGCAATAATTTTTTAAATATATAAAGTTATATAACAATAATCTATACTTATCTGTAATAAGAAATATCAGACGTTTTAAACTTTTATCCTTGTAACTGAGAAAGTAATTTTTTACAAAATAACTCTCAGCTACATCACTATTAATTATAGGATACATAAAAGAAGTATATCTAACTTAAGACGTGTAATACTGATATATTCTCTTTAGGGTCATTTTTTAATGCTTACAATCACTAATTTTCTAATAACAAGATTTTTTTAATACATTCCAAAAAATTAATAATAATCTCATGAGAAAATATTGTAGATCAGCATATATGTTGTATTAATAATTTCCATACAGTAAATAATTGCTTATTACATAATATTGGGATATAATTCATCACTGATAAATAGAAAGAAATTAATAAATATGAAATATGTATTTCAATCACATTTGAAATAGCAGCCAATTTGCGAATACAAAAATATAATCCTTCTTCAAAAAGCATTATAAACTATCTTCCTAATAGATAAATGGAAGTGTTGAAGTGATACTTCTAAATTTAAAGATGTACTCTCATGTACTGAATCTGGTCTGTTATTGATTTATATTGAAAACCAATTTATATTAGTCAACCTCAAAACAATATATATATATATATATATATATATATATATATATATATATATATATATATATATATATATATATATATATATATATATATATATATATATATATATATAATATATATATATATATATATTGTGCCATTACAATTTGGTCACTAGCCAAATTTATAGTAATGTGCATGTAGAAAAGGTCAAACAAAATCATCATCACAATTTTATATAACCATAAAGGAAGTTGTAGGGCATCCAAGTTTAAACCCTACAAGGTCCAGTTCTAAAAGCTTTAAACAGAGAAAGAATGGGTCAACAATTACATGCTTTACTTGTTTGTGTGTTGATAGAAAGGTAATACACACATTTAAACTATTTAATATTTAAATTTTCTATTAAAAAGCAAAGTTATTATGCATACATATAGGCAATGTATGTGTAAATTATTTATTTGTTTTATATTTCAAATATTCAACATTTTAACTTTCTTTAAAACTAAGCTATGCTTGAATATTTTATTCTATACTTCTACTTTGCTTTTTCTTTAATTATAAGTGGGATTTAAAAATTACAGACTTAATTAAATAATTGGTTTATAATTACTAAGCTAGCAA
>JAQFVV010006646.1:361804-564727 GCA_028023455.1 Epiperipatus broadwayi
TTAAAGCATCATCACTTTGTAGATTTAAATATTGTTCACCTGAAGTGCACATATTATTTTAAATAATATAATAACAATGAAATAAATAATTTTGATATAGCTTATTTATTGAAACAATCAAATACATAATTCACCGATCTATGATCACATAGACCCTAATTATTGAATAAAACAGAGTTTGTAAGTTATTTGGCTCCATTACATGTTTGTGTGTACTTTATAGAGCTAAAATTTCATATTAAGGGGGTATTGAGATTGCTAGATATTTGAGTTTATAAGTAGTTTTGTTTGATATAGTTGGGTAGTGGCAAAATCCCTCTCACTGACCCAAGTATATCTGGAAAAAGATTAATAGATAATTTATTTGAACACTGAGAAGAATAAGTTAGTAGTTTACGATATAATGTTAAATTTATAGTAAGTTCATATATTTAGAATTATTTACTGGACTTTAATTTGAGTTATGTTTATTTTCACACTTGTTTTATAGTCAGCATAACTTAATGTGTAAAGTTCTTCTACCTTACTTTTGAGTTTATATTTTGTTTTAACTTGATGGTCAATATTCTGGTTTGGTTAAGCTTGGAATTCATATTTTACTTTTGTTTATCTTACTATCCTTTAATACAATATCAGTTTATAGGTCTGGATATCCTCTTCCATCATCATCATTGTTTTCATCTGTAATCTCAATGTTTCTTTATTCTTTCATTCTTATTTCATCTTAATTCATTATCATAATTAATTCACCCTTCACTGACTCATATCCTATTACCATCTTAATCAGTCATTAGCTCTTAGTCTGTCATTATGTTAATCCTTCAGTATTCTAACACAGCTTTCTTTTTTCTTTGCTCTTAGACTCATTTCATTTTATTATTTAATTCTTATTTATTTTTATCATCCATTTAATTATTTACATTCTAATTTATTTACTACTTAATTTATAATTCCAATCTCATATTCATTTCATAGACCAGATTGCTTATTTATTGGTTTGAATTTATCTCATAATATATTGCTTAGGGATTTTAAAGCTACTTTGAACAGAACTTATTATCTAGGTACTATTTAACCGACTTATTATTTTTCCAACCATTTTCCTTAACTTTAATAATTAAATTTAGGTATGTCTGTTATTTATCGCAATTTACTTTAACATTATTAAACATTTCTAATTAAGATGTATTTAAATATAACCAATATGAGACTCCTATAAACAAATCAAATGCCCTTAACATTAGACAAATACAAAATATTCATTCAATTGCATGAGAATACCCAGACACTCCTCCATATTAAGTATCTAAACACTTCCATGGCTAACAATAATGGGCAATATATAATAACACATCTATAGCTATTAAATTTCAATTAGATTACTCAATAAATTAGTACATCATTATATTATATATAAATTTTATTTGTATTATTTAAGATAATTATGACTGGCAGTAAACATAAAGAGAATTTTATAATAAGGAGATCTCAGGATAATCATTGATTTTTATTAATTCTTCATACTACGTAGAGAGAATCAAGATGGATTTTACTGATCTCCATGGGTAGTGCATTGATTAAAAAGGCTTCTAATTTAAATCTATAACTACAATTGTCCTACTATTTTCTTTGGTATGCATCTTTATACTTATACATCAATATTATCTTCCAAAGCTTAATTAGATTTAATACTTTCAAGAAACAAATTATTAATAATTTAATTTATGATAAATAAATATATGTTGATGATTTACAATATGCTAAATGACTTAGGTAATCAAGGCAGCAAACCCCAAGTTAAAATCCCTTCCAAGAAATATGTGTTTAATAACTATTATCTTGTTTTAACCTGGATTGATTTCTTATTTCAATTTTAATTTGTAATTTTGAATTTATGTAATGCTATGACAACGACCCCAAAAAAGAAATGCGACCTTTAAAACTTTCAAAAGAACAATTTTAATCACAGATTATTTACAAATATTAGATTAAACATTCTAGTAACACATAGTTTCAAAATAGCATTGGTAACAGAGTTTTATATCTACATAATATAATCACAATATAAACAATAAAAAAAGATTCATATTCTGAATGTTTTACCATAGTATTACAATTAATATATTCACATAGGAGGTAGTGTGATTGGATATTTCCCACTAGAAAACCTCATTTTTTTGCTTTTTAATTGGTATCTCAGATCACACGCATACCCAATTATTTATATACTGTTAACTGCTTTGGTTACAGATATATCTCTATTTATTTTAAATAAATGAAACACACTTAATACCGAACTTTAAAAGTAATCAACAAGATATGTAAATAAATTAAATCACCCATGCTTTATATATATATCATACAATCTTTATTGAACATATATATATATATATATATATATATATATATATATATATATATATATATATATATATATATTATATATCCTGCAGTACATGATTATCATATCTGAACATTCTTCTGCAAATATATTATAATCAAAACTTTAATTGTGACTATCAGAATCCATAGGGTTGATAAAGTTACATTCATTGTGTTTAGAATCTAAACCTACGATGAAATTAGCAAAATATTGGGTTGAGTCCATATCCATTACCAAATCATTAATGAACTCATTATTAATATCTAAAACTCCAATCGTGGAAGGTATATTATTAAACGTCACACATTAAAAAAAAACATTACCAATTTTTTGAAAAATAATATCATCAGATATAGAAGCTTTGTAAAAAATGAAAATATTCCTGACATTGACGAGAACAATTAATGCCTAAAGATATATCAAAAATAGTCAAGAGCCACTATGGAGAAAGAAAATTTCTGGAATTTTATTTTGATCATGGTAACCTGATTAACTATATTATTGATAATGGGATGATCTGAATAAAAAAAATGATGGCCTTGAAAGAGATGATAGATGAGAGAGGATAACGTCATTATTAAGAGGAATTTTACAAAAGGCACATACAAAGACAGCCCCAATCGGACCTTTATTATTAAGACAATTATAACAATCCAAAAGATATTTCAAACCCAACACATTTTATAATATTATTAATAAAAAAAGCATTTCAACTGGAATCAAATTATAAATTTATTTAAACTTCGGAAATATATTTTTAAATTTTATTATCTATTTGAAAACTATTTAAAATCAATATTTTATTATATTCGTGCAGAATATATAAACTTATTTTTTAAAAAAATAATAATTTTGAAAAATTATAGCTTTCTTTATTAAATATTTCTTAAAGTTTTAGTACTTTTTTTTACATGCAAATGAAGATATTTCGACCATAAAGAAAGAAAATATCTGAAATATATATATATAATCATTTCTGAATAGAATTTAAACATTTTTAGTAATAGAATTCATATCGTGGGTATTGCGTTAATAGTGCGTTATTTCTAAATAGACAATTTCCTCCCCCAAAAAATATCAAGAACAAATTTAGTGGCGTTAAAGGAGATAAATAATTCGGCAGATTATCAACAACAGTAGTGTCTATTTGCCAAAAAATGCCAAGAGTCTGATCTTATGCAATTGCTATAAACTATGAAAAGCATCCAGGTAAGTTATATTTTGTTTATGATTCTCATGTCTATGTATACCCAAAGGAAGTGTCCTTTAACTTATTGTATTGTCATTTCTATAATTCCGAGTACATAACTATAGGCAAAAATTAAGGAATTTCTTTTGAACGCGTAAGAGTAAATTTAGACATTCAAGTGAGATTTACTCTCTTCTAAAGAGACAATTTTATGTGATTTTCTTTTTTAAAAAAATGATAAAAGTAAGTATTCTTATATCCACCTTTCAATATATCAATTAGTCTACCGAAGAATATGTCTATAATTTAGTTACCTAAAGAAAATTAATTTTTATAAATTTCTAACATAATTCCAATATTTAATTGTTTTTATTCGTTTGTAAATATGCATTTAAATTAGCATATTTTTCAAACACACAAATCCTATATATATATTGTAACAAACGGGGTTCGAATACAAGCGTATGTAATATATTACTAATTGCGAGTGTTAATGTTGAGCGACTATATACGAAAAGATATATATGTAAATAGTCATTCGAACCCTGTTACAAAGAGTGTGAATGTTAGGTGGGTATGCTTATATAAATATATTTGTATATGTGAGGATAAAATGTGTGTATGTATTAACGGCGATGGTTACAAGCAATTATATATGGAGCTGTATAAGTTGTAATTGATTATTCGTATATATTTTATCCGTTAAAAATTTTCTTTAAGTCTGGTTAATAATGCTGTCGGTAACACGTGTTTTCTTTTTCTAATTAATCTTTTGAACATATGAAGATAGAAAAAGAAATAAATCAGTTGCTGTAGGCGGTTTAGTAATAACTGGCGTCAAGAAGTCCGAAAATGGGTCAGGTGGGTATCTTTGGAAAACAATAGAAGAATGGGACAGTGACATAGGGATATTGGAAGAAAATTTTACAAAGTTAAAGAGTGAAAACAAAAGAACTTTTTGTGGGCTGGAGAGTGGAAAAAAAAAATGCGGCTTCGACTACGGAGGGTGTGGACGTATAAAATTTTCTTAAGAAGTTTATTAATATTTCTCGCCCAAAATGTCGGGGTAATTCAATAGCGCTAGTTTCATTAACTGATCCAGTGGACAGTTGTCATGGAACCCATCTGAAGTGGACCTATGAATTTCGCTATACAAAAGAGTTCTTGTTCATCAAGTGTAATGGCGACAAAAGATCTAGGAAATGGGACCTGTTCATAAAGTGAGTGAATCATCTACTCCACCTCCGGAATAAGCTATTTGATATACCACATTGGAAATCCTTGCCATCCGTTATATCAACCAGACCAGTATTCGTGGAGAATTATAAATGCGGACTTGTCTTTGACTGTGTGAACGGTCGACGGTACTTAAGGTAATTGACGTTTACACTAAATATATGTTCAATGAATGCATCTTGGTAAAGAAACTAGTGTTACCTCAATATTAATTCCTATAATAAATCTTTTTTAAATTAAATAAAATAACAGCTTTAAATAAAGAGCTCTGATGTATAATTGCACTACTTTGATGCGTATATGAATTATATATGTGTGTATCAGGGTAAATGGGCTGTGCGCTTCAATATTGATAGTTACACACGTGGATAAATGAGATTTTATCAGTATTAAGTATGGTAATAAATAGAGTAAATGGAATGATAACATTTGGGTTGGGTTATTAGATTTATAATGGATAAATTTACGGACATGATTGGTAAACACATAAGACTTTGTTGGGTAGTGTTTAGCTTTGTTCTCTAGTTAGACTATAGTCCCCAAAACCTGAGATTGAGCTGGTACAGATGCGCTATCATAAATAGAGGTATATACATATACCCGAACCCTTATTTACGTTTTCGATGAAATAATTCTTATCCATGTGTAAGATTGGTGCGTGAGATGGAATCAGACCATGCTCACAAATATCCTCACTCGAAGCTATGGGTAGAAGCGTACAAATGGCGATATAAAAGTAAAAGGGTGGTATTATAATATATATATTATAACGATCCAAACAAAGTGGTAGATCGCATCGCACCGCACCGCACTACCAAAGGGCGCCATCTAGGCATTTGTGCCTAGAAAAATTTATAAAGTAGGCAGATACGCGCTGTTAGGATTCCACTTTATTTACATATTTAGATCGTTAGCCCATTGTCACTAGCTCAGCGGAGACGCAGAGATAAAAATCTATAAATCTTATATCTTAAATATAAAGAATAAAATAATAAAAGCCACTGCCAGAAATTAACACAGGAAAATATTTATTTACGCACATATAAAATCATTCTAAATTCGAGGAATAAGTTTAACATTTAGATTTTTATCTTAATTTTTAATTTTACATTTAAAATAGCTTGCTATAATGTTTAATATTTTATTTAGAGGGTCGAGTATGAATGGACTACATAGGTCTGCATTTGAAAGGAAAATATTCTTCCCTGATTTAACCTTAGGCAACAAATTTCGCAATCAACTGGCGCCAATCCATCTGATACATTCATGTATTCAATGTAGCATGATACGACTACACAAAATACTATATTGTCAGGAATGTACATCTGAACAATAAATAGAAATAGAGAAGACATTGACTCTCCACCAACAGGAATGTGACATCTGTGGGCAAGTAGATCAATAAACTAAAAACTCCATAGGAATGGACTGCGGTCTTCTGCCGACTTACAAACCCATCCATGGGCAAACAGAGGGTGTGTGGCGTATATCTATAATCCTGCCCATAGCGGATCTCATACTACATTTACTAATTACACAAATATATCCAATCCATTGAACCAATTCAACTACGAAATGAATAACCTAAGATTACCCTCCCTTAATACAACTTTACAAAACTATATAGCCATTCGCGCCCGACTTAATTTTAACATTTATATACGTTCGCACAGATTTGTTTAAAAATGTTGGGTATAGATCGATTACATAGATTCCACGGTCAAAAACATTTCAAAATAAACATAAACAATCAAAATACAAAATTATTGATACCAACAATCGCAGAGGGAAACTTATAAGTAACCCATTAGTATTCACCATAAGATACTTGCGTTGTCACCAACAACTTAAAAGACATCCGAATAAATACATTTTAGATACTCACCGTAAGGTATCATTATTTATCGAATGTCTATATATTTTGATCAAATATGAAAACCAAAATCTAATTAACCGCAAACGAATCCATGCAAGCGTCTATAGACAACTTAAATTTCATACATTTAAAATTTAAACAATAAATAACTTATACAATTAAAATAAATGGAAATGATTCTGTTTTTATCAATAACAAACATATAAAATATCACATTATCAATTTAGTTGACACATAAGTCAGAGAAAAGTTCCTTTTTATAAAATTTAAATTTACTTAGCCATCTTTAAAGTTCTTAATTAAGGATATGATTTTAACAATTGTTCAGTTCTATTGCTTACGGTAGAGAAGTCCCTGTTCCCGTTGGCAATTCCCACGCAGACTTTCCTGGAAGACCGGTCTGATGTTTTGGAGGTGGCAATTGCTGGTTCTGTCCTGGTATCACAGTCTTTGCATTTTTAAATAAGTGAGTGAGGACGACAAGTGCGTCTTGTCGCCAGACCCACCAAAATCAAGTTGGAAAAAGCTCTCTCTGACTCAATATTTTTTTCTTTTTATATCATCCACAAGGATTCACTGAACAAAACGTCACTAATCTGTTTTTTCGCTATGGTCCGGGCCAAGGCTTAGCGCTTCCATTTGTCAAGCTAAAATCTCTTTCTTCTCTTATCTAACTTTCCATCTGACTTTTTAATTAAACAGCTTTTAGATAATTAATAAACAACCATTTCCCTTTATAGATTACAGGAATTAATTAATAGCTGTTTTTATTTTAACTTACGTTATTTTTTTTTATTAAAATATTTTTATATTTCAATCTTGTATTTTTTTATTAAAAAAATACGTTCAAATACTTTTTTTTTTTGTTTATGAAAAAAATATTTTTAAAGTTTAACATCTGTGCGAATGTATACACGTTTAACAATGTTTTAATTTTAGCGTTTAGTTTTTTTTTTTTTTTTATAGATTTTTAATATATTTATTTTTATTTGCGAACTTTGTTTTTCTTTTAAATTAATGTAACGACATATTTATATATCGTTACAATATATATTTACAATCTTTTCGTTTTCTATTAGATATATATATATATATATATATATATATAATTTCATTTTTTAAATTAAAAATCTTTGTTTCAAATTTCATTGGCCATGAAATATTATGGTATGAATTTTAACTTAAATTGACATGATACATAATATTATTTGAAGAAAAACGTCATAGAAAGAGAAAAAAATTTACGAAGCCCTTCTTATAAATCACATTGAAGATTTTATAATACATAAGTTACTAACACAAATAACACATTTTCTAAAAAAATAAATGCTATTTGTTCCTTTCGGTTTTGTTCAAGTGATAAGGGTAAAAAATTTGATAATCGAAATATTAAAGACATTACAATTTTAAAATGTTATATATATTTTAGCCGTTAATTTATATATTATATATATATATTTAAACAAATATAATTTTTATTTTTTCCATATATATTACAATGTGAATCTAAGGTACACATATAAAATCATATGCGGGGAAGGTTCTCGAGGGCGTGAACACGCAGCTACAATAAAAAATCTTTAAAAGATTAGTATAGATCAAAATCTGCTCCTAGGTCTTCATTTCTGAACTATTTCATTAGAGGTAAAAACGTTTATTCAATAAAATGTATTGATGAATTAAATTAACTGCTTATTAAAAAACTATGGTAATAAAAATGCGTCCATTCATGAAGGAGATTAATTGAAAAAGCAGCATTTTATACTGAGAGATCTATGAGGCGTAAATATTTACAAATATCATCATTTTCAACCATTATCAAAACACTGTATGATGACAAACTCTCAAAGTCATTTCATCTTTTCCAATTTCTAGCTTCCTTTCATCACATCACTCTGTACACTTCCTTATTTATCCATCTATGTTACATGTGGGATATACTTTTTATCATGTGTACTTTTTATTTGAAAATTTGCTATTTATTATAGAATCTTGAAATCTGAATGAGTGATGATACAAATTTTAAAAATTTTTGTTTTCTTAAATATATAATATGACAATAGTATTTAACTTGAAATTAAATTTAATATGAAATTATATTCCATAATTATAGACAATTGATAGTTAATTGTATTGTAAATTGTATTTTATGTAGAATTCCACATTATTATTTTTTCATTATTTGACTTAATTTAAAACAAAAAAACAGTTTCACTGAACAGTTTATTTGTATTCAAATGTAACATAATAAATGGTATTGTTGCTTTGCCATGTAGTTATTTTAAAATTATTGCCGAATTTAATTTTAATTCTGTATATATATATATTGTACCAGGTTCAATTATGTGACGTTCAAAACACCAGTCTCTTAGGCAGAGATGAACTTACTTGGAGTGTATGTATGCCCAAACGATAGCTATAAAATATATAACTAGCATTACATTTCCAGGACATAACTTCTTTTCAACTGTTGAGTTCAACACCAGAGTTCAAAGCACTTTTTTTTGTTTTGTGTAAACATGGGCACCAGTTAATTATCTAAGAATGAATAAATAACGCACTTTGAACAATGGCCACTAACTCAATGCCTAAGTTTTACCCATAGACTAGCTCAGTTACTTGTAATCACTAGCAGATTATATATAATTAGTGGTGAAAAAAATTGATAAGAGAGATTGGTAAAAGGAATTGACCGACAAATAAAGCTTAAGTTTTAAAGATCATTTATTTTAATTAACATTTACTAATTTTAAACATTTTATAATTCTAATATAACACACGCAAATTTTAAATTAACACACTATAATATATACCTTATGGAAAAGCATAAATAATATTTGACATTCATAAAATCATATAGCATTCACAAACACGCACATCAATAGTTCATTTTATGCATGCTTATAGAGATCAAATTACTTTTCTCTGGAGGCTTTACGAATTAATGTGAAGCAATGGCTATTATAGAAATAAGAATATGAAGTATTATTACCTAGGATTTTGAACGTAGACATAGAGCTTCATTTTATTTGGTTACTGCTTTAGGTGAGAATATTTCCAGCCGGCTGGGACATTTTCTTGAGGAGTTTTATTATTCTTCATGATTATTATTTCTGGAGACAGTTGAATATTTGATGGAATATTTCTAAGCTGTTATGCAGGCATTATTACACGGGGAGATATTGCTGATCTTAGTTGACTAAGGCTGGATTAAGATGTGTGTTCCCAAAAGCAGCTCAGCACTTCATTTTGTTTCTGGATACAATTAACTCAACTGATTGTCCTCTCTTGACTTAACTGACTCAATTGATTGTCCGATAAAAAAGATCTATTTATACCTGCAACGTATTGTCCTTATAATATCCTCCGGCAATATCTGTTGTCGAAATTCCTGTGATAATCCTTGACGTGTTTTGGAAGATCGTTTAATTAGTAATAGCCATGCAGACTTGTTGTTTTATATTTTTAATTAATAGCCATTGCCGTGTTTTTTAATAACTTCTATTTATTTTTTAATATTTATTTAATATGTATACATTTATTTTTATTTACAATCATGTATATACGCACATATATAACTAGTTTTAAGATTACTTTTTCTTTAATTCGAATGAAAAGAGATTTGTATTTTTTAAACTTTAAATTATATTTTGACTGATAATAATAAACTCTACCTCCTTTTATAAAACTTTTAGTTTAACTTTTCAAACCAAAACTCCCCCTCTCCTCTTTTAATCAATTATGTTCTAACTTTTATTTCAAACTCTTTTATGAAATATTATTTTAATAATTTTATTTTTAGATAAATTATCATGTGCCAATTTCAATGTATATATATATATATATATATATATATATATATATATATATATATATATATATATATATATATATATATATATATATATATATATATATAATAATTCAAACAAATATATTTAACACAGTATTCAAAATTAAATAATATATTCTTTACCAGAAGTACTTTCAATTGTTTCACTGACAATCTTTATCAACTGTTAATACAAACGTACAAAAAATAAAAACTTGCATTACCCATCATTCAATCTATTCAAATTTCCCACAATTCTGTTGTCTTTATATTAGCCGATTGTTTATTCATCAAACCACCTCTATTCCTAGATATTATCATTGCCTCTTTAATTTTACGTTTTTCACTACACCTTTCAATTTGAATAATTTTTATATCTCTATTATTAAATTTAAAACCATAATTACATGTTTTATTATGATCAAATATAATTGATGGAGTATTCATATTTACTGAAGATATATTTTCTTTCTGTACACGTTTATATAATGTCTTATGATCATTATATCGTTTTTGTAATGTACATTTGGATTCCCCTATATATTTTATTCCACAACCACATTCCAACATATATATAACAGAACTTAATTCAAACTTAGAAATCTTGGCTTTGGAGTTATTTATCATATCATTTATATTATTTGAAGAGAAAAAAGAAATTCTACACAAACCACTAAAAAGTTTATAAATTAATTTAGCTTGTTGATTAGATATAAAAGGAATAGAAATCCATTTATCACTTTTTAATTTACTTAATATTTTCTTATTATTACTCTTATTTTGATTATATTTTGTAATTGTATTATAAATAATATTCCTTCCATAACCAACATTCAACATATCAGTAATATATACATTAATATTTTCAATTTTATCACTAATAAATTTGCACAAATAATCATTTCTAAATAAAAATGACTTCAAACCAGCTAATTTATGACTCATATGAACTTTAGAATTATATAGAATATAACCCCTAATTTCCACAGGCTTTAAAATCATATTATAATCAAACACATTATTATTTCTTTTAATAAATATATCTAAAAAATTTATAGAATCTTCCTTCTCTTCATTTAACACCCATTTTACATTATTAATCATATTTAACTCATTAAACAAATTAACTATTATTTCATTATGTGCACATATAAATACATCATCAACATATCTACAATATACTTTAATTCCTTTATATTTTATCTGAGACAATATCTTAACCTCATAATTAGAAATAAAAAAATTACAAAGCTGTGATACCACCGGAAGACCCATTGGCCAACCAAAATTCATTTTATAAAAGCAATCATTAAACCTAACATATATATTATCATTCACAAATCTTAATATTTTAACAATAAAATTCCTAATATTAATATCTATAGATTTTAAAAACAAAGCTCTTTCAATAATCTCTATTGATTCAATACGATTAATTGAACCATACATTTCAGATATGTCAAGTGTACACATAACATCATTATTATCAATTTTTATATTTTTAATACTATTAATAAAATCAAATGATGATGAAGTCGTATAATCTCCAAATCCAAGCACATCTTGCATTATTTTTTCAATATATCTACAAGCATTATAATAAAAAACACCACCAAAATCAACAATTACTCTTAATGGATAACAATTTTTATGCAATTTTATATTTGCAAAGATTCTTGGAAACACTGCAGACGACGGATATAAACTATAATATGTCTTTGCATCAATAACTTTTTTCTTTTTAGCAGTCATTAAAATGTCATTAATAAATTTCATTCTATATGTATCAATATTATTTAATTCGCTTTTTTCAAAACAAAGCTTCTTCATTTGATCCATAATTTTCATATTATATTCATCCTGTTTCATTAGGCACATCCATAAACCCTTGTCCTCCTTCAAACAAATAAATTTATTACTTTTTAAAAAATTTTTAAATTCATAAATTTGTTTTAACCAAACATTATCATTTTGCTTATCAAATGTTTTATTTTTTATTTCATTAATTATTTTATTCCTATGATTTAAATCACAATTTATAACACCAAAAGAATATTCAATCGCCACATTTAATTCAATACTAGAATCTTTCCAACCTCCACCGATGTATTTAGATCCAAAATTTAAAATATAACGCTGATTAAAATTCAAATCAACTCCAGAGATATTCACATAGTTTTGATCACTAAAATTTCTTGGAAACTTTTTATTATACAAATGTTCAATTTTTCTATTAAATTTATCATTCATTTTTGAATGCAAATTATTAAAACGTATTTGACAAATCTGTTTATATTCATATGAATAATCAATATTATTAACGTAAATAAAATGATTTAATGTTCTTAAATACTTTCTATTATAAAACAGCAAATACTTACATTGGTCAATTATATTACGAAGTATTATATTTTTTAGATCATTCATAGATCTCACACTCAATTTACATAACTTATTTATTTTAATACAACAACAGTTAGGAAACACTTTAAAAATCTGACAGAAATACAAAAACTTTATTCTGCACTTTAACGTAATAACTTTAACCGTTAGTTTCCGCCATTCCTTTAAAAGCCAAATTCCATTTAATTGCTTTAAATCCATTTCATATATAAATAACTAAAACCATTAAATGTCTGTATTTTAAAATTATATAATAATAATTCAAACAAATATATTTAACACAGTATTAAAAATTAAATAATATATTCTTTACCAGAAGTACTTTCAATTGTTTCACTGACAATCTTTATCAACTGTTAATACAAACGTACAAAAAATAAAAACTTGCATTACCCATCATTCAATCTATTCAAATTTCCCACAATTCTGTTGTCTTTATATTAGCTGATTGTTTATTCATCAAACCACCTCTATTCCTAGATATCATCATTGCCTCTTTAATTTTACGTTTTTGACTACACCTTTCAATTTGAATAATTTTTATATCTCTATTATTAAATTTAAAACCATAATTACATGTTTTATTATGATCAAATATAATTGATGGAGTATTCATATTTACTGAAGATATATTTTCTTTCTGTACACGTTTATATAATGTCTTATGATCATTATATCTCTGGAGTTGATTTGAATTTTAATCAGCATTATATTTTAAATTTTGGATCTAAATACGTCGGTGGAGGTTGGAAAGATTCTAGTATTGAATTAAATGCGGCGATTGAATATTCGTTTGGTGTTATAAATTGTGATTTAAATGATAGGAATAAAATAATTGATGAAATAAAAAATAAAACATTTGATAAGCAAAATGATAATGTTTGGTTAAAACAAATTTATGAATTTAAAAATTTTTTAAAAAGTAATAAATTAATTTGTTTGAAGGAGGACAAGGGTTTACGGATGTGCCTAATGAAACAGGATGAATATAATATGAAAATTATGTATCAAATGAAGAAGCTTTGTTTTGAAAAAAGTGAATTAAATAATATTGATACATATAGAATGAAATTTATTAATGACATTTTAATGACTGCTAAAAAGAAAAAAGTTATTGATGCAAAGACATATTACAGTTTATATCCGTCGTCTGCAGTGTTTCCCAAATCTTTGCAAATATAAAATTGCATAAAAATTATCCATTAAGAGTAATTGTTGATTTTGGTGGTGTTTTTTATTATAATGCTTGTAGATATATTGAAAAAATAATGCAAGATGTGCTTGGATTTGGAGATTATACAATTTCATCATCATTTGATTTTATTAATAGGATTAAAAATATAAAAATTGACAATAATGATGTTATGTGTACACTTGACATATCTGAAATGTATGGTTCAATTAATCGTATTGAATCAACAGAGATTATTGAAAGAGCTTTGTTTTTAAAATCTATAGATATTAATATTAGGAATTTTATTGTTAAAATATTAAGATTTGTGAATGATAATATATATGTTAGGTTTAATGATTGCTTTTATAAAATGAATTTTGGTTGGCCAATGGGTCTTCCGGTGGTATCACAGCTCTGTAATTTTTTTATTTCTAATTATGAGGTTAAGATATTGTCTCAGATAAAATATAAAGGAATTAAAGTATATTGTAGATATGTTGATGATGTATTTATATGTGCACATAATGAAATAATAGTTAATTTGTTTAATGAGTTAAATATAATTAATAATGTAAAATGGGTGTTAAATGAAGAGAAGAAAGATTCTATAAATTTTTTAGATATATTTATTAAAAGAAATAATAATGTGTTTGATTATAATATGATTTTAAAGCCTGTGGAAATTAGGGGCTATATATTCCATATAATTCTAAAGTTCATATGAGTCATAAATTAGCTGGTTTGAAGTCATTTTTATTTAGAAATGATTATTTGTGCAAATTTATTAGTGATAAAATTGAAAATATTAATGTATATATTACTGATATGTTCAATGTTGGTTATGGAAGGAATATTATTTATAATACAATTACAAAATATAATCAAAATAAGAGTAATAATAAGAAAATATTAAGTAAATTAAAAAGTGATAAATGGATTTCTATTCTTTTTATATCTAATCAACAAGCTAAATTAATTTATAAACTTTTTAGTGGTTTGTGTAGAATTTCTTTTTTCTCTTCAAATAATATAAATGATATGATAAATAACTCCAAAGCCAAGATTTCTAAGTTTGAATTAAGTTCTGTTATATATATATGTGGGAATGTGGTTGTGGAATAAAATATATAGGGGAATCCAAATGTACATTACAAAAACGATATAATGATCATAAGACATTATATAAACGTGTACAGAAAGAAAATATATCTTCAGTAAATATGAATACTCCATCAATTATATTTGATCATAATAAAACATGTAATTATGGTTTTAAATTTAATAATAGAGATATAAAAATTATTCAAATTGAAAGGTGTAGTGAAAAACATAAAATTAAAGAGGCAATGATGATATCTAGGAATAGAGGTGGTTTGATGAATAAACAATCAGCTAATATAAAGACAACAGAATTGTGGGAAATTTGAATAGATTGAATGATGGGTAATGCAAGTTTTTATTTTTTGTACGTTTGTATTAATAGTTGATAAAGATTGTCAGTGAAACAATTGAAAGTACTTCTGGTAAAGAATATATTATTTAATTTTGAATACTGTGTTAAATATATTTGTTGAATTATTATTATATAATTTAAAAATACAGACATTTAATGGTTTTAGTTATATATATATGATCAATAGATGGCGTCTTTACCAAAACCGCCGAAACAAGTGTAAAATATTTTTACCTAAATGCAAAAGGAGTCAGAATTAACTACCTCTTTCATTTTACTCACCTCCAGATCAGCTGATTTCAAGCTGGTTTGCTTTCGTCAGTGGAAGGATAGAGCTATAGAAACTAGGTCTAAAGACTGACTCCCAAGCGTTTATGCAAAACGTTTATATCAGTTTGCAAGCGTGAATTTTTCAGACTGGTAAAGTCTTCAAACTCAGCCTAGCAAGCTAGATATCTATATGGGTCTGATCTCAGTTCAGTTTCACCACATAGTCAAAGTCTCTGCAATATATATCATTGCAAGAAAACTTTAAAGGTACATTTATGAAAAATAAAAACAAGTTAGTCACGTAACCTGCTATCACTTGTTATTTATGATCAATAGATGGCGTCTTTACCAAAACCGCCGAAACAAGTGTAAAATATTTGTACATAAACGCAAAAGGAGTCAGAATTAACTACCTCTTTCATTTTGCTCACCTCCAGATCAGCTGATTTCAAGCTGGTTTGCTTTCATCAGTGGAAGGATAGAGCTATAGAAACTAGGTCTAAAGACTGACTCCCAAGCGTTTATGCAAAACGTTTATATCAGTTTGCAAGCGTGAATTTTTCAGACTGGTAAAGTCTTCAAACTCAGCCTAGCAAGCTAGATATCTATATGGGTCTGATCTCAGTTCAGTTTCACCACATAGTCAAAGTCTCTGCAATATATATCATTGCAAGAAAACTTTAAAGGTACATTTATGAAAAATAAAAACAAGTTAGTCACGTAACCTGCTATCACTTGTTATTTATGATCAATAGATGGCGTCTTTACCAAAACCACCGAAACCAGTGTAAAATATTTTTACATAAACGCAAAAGGAGTCAGAATTAACTACCTCTTTCATTTTGCTCACCTCCAGATCAGCTGATTTTAAGCTGGTTTGCTTTCGTCAGTGGAAGGATAGAGCTATAGAAACTAGGTCTAAAGACTGACTCCCAAGCGTTTACGCAAAACGTTTATATCAGTTTGCAAGCGTGAATTTTTCAGACTGGTAAAGTCTTCAAACTCAGCCTAGCAAGCTAGATATCTATATGGGTCTGATCTCAGTTCAGTTTCAGACCCTTATAGATATCTAGCTTGCTAGGCTGAGTTTGAAGATTTTACCAGTCTGAAAAATTCACGCTTGCAAACTGATATAAACGTTTTGCATAAACGCTTGGGAGTCAGTCTTTAGACCTAGTTTCTATAGCTCTATCCTTCCACTGACGAAAGCAAACCAGCTTGAAATCAGCTGATCTGGAGGTGAGCAAAATGAAAGAGGTAGTTAATTCTGACTCCTTTTGCGTTTATGTAAAAATATTTTACACTTGTTTCGGCGGTTTTGGTAAAGACGCCATCTATTGATCATAAGACATTATACAAACGTGATAGACAGGAATGTATCTTGAGTAAATATGTACTCCTTATATTTTCATAAATGTAACCTGTAATTAGGTTTTCAATTGTAATAATAGAGATTGCAGAGACTCATTGACTAGGTGTAGTGAAACTGAACTGAGATCAAGACCCATATAGATATCTAGCTTGCTAGGCTGAGTTTGAAGACTAAACCAGTCTGAAAATATTAACGCATGCAAACTGATATGAAACGTTTGTAGATATGAACGCTTGGGAGTCAAGTCTTTACCTAGTTTCTATAGCTCGTATCCTTCCACTGATAAAGCAAACCAGCTGAAATCAGCTGATCTGGAGTGGAGCAAAGAATAGAGGTAGTTAATTTTGACTCCTTGTGTTTATGTAAAAATATTTTTACACTTGTTTCGGATATTTTAGAAAGACAGACATTTATTGGTCATAGATATACAAGTGATAGCAGGTATACTGACTAACTTGTTTATATTTTTCATATATATATATATCAATTGCATAATAATATTCACAACAGACAGAAATATATTTGAGTTATTGATTATATTTTCATTTATATTATAAATTTTGTTAATATTTTTTAATGTATGTATTGTATTTGGATTTTTTATCACCTACTTTTATAACTTCTTCATCAACTAATTATATATTTTCTTATATTACAATTATATATAACTTATAGTTTCTGTGATGTCATAAAATTCTGTAATCTTCCTTTTAATTTATGATTCATTCACAAAATTCAAAATCGGTATATGCTATAATCTGAATGGTTTGGTGGACTTTTTTTTTTAAAAAAAAATAGACGTTGTTGTAACATGTATAAATTTCAAAATGTTATTAATGTAAATTTTTTTACAGCTCTCAGGAGATAAATTATTCTTACATTATATTTATTTATACATCTATTTTTAATTTCTTCTGGCCATCATTTTTGTGTTTGGCTTAACTTCTGAAATTTATATTTTGAGTATATGTACAATTTTGATTCCCACATTATTTTCATCTTTAGTGACTGCATTTATATTTATGCTATTGTTCACTTAATAATTATATTATAATCATTTGTAACATTTTAACATTTATTTTAATATTTGTACAACTTACACTTACTGAACACAACAAAACTTTTTTCCATTTTTTCCTCATTAATAGTTGTAACCAAAGTAAATATGTTTCCGAAGTCATAATGGTTTTCTATGTTATACATTATTAAACTTAATAAATTCATACAAATAGTAGGATTCATTTCACCAGAAACAATGTCTCATGTTGTATACTTGCTTTATTCCATGTAGTTAAAAAAAATAGGGATAAATAAAAATAACACTGTTGACCTTTTATCTCCTGATGTGGTCATCAGATCTACACTTGATCATGTGAGGCTTTTTATAGGTTCTTGAAATTAATACAAATCTATATTTGCATTCATGTGACTTTTAGTATCAACCAATTGCTGAAGTTTATTTATTCTATAATTAATAATAAATTGCATGCTATCATCAGGTTCAGGACAAAAGATTCATTGTCTAAAATGAAGAATATTAATATTACAATTAACAAAATATTAATAAATCAGATTTTTCTTTTACCAAAACAAGAACAGTTTTGTGCTTCATTTCTCATACGTTGTTGTGAACAAAATGATACAGATAATAACAAGATGATAATAAAAATTTAACATTGTTCACATGAGATTATGTGATTTGAAAATCTTCTTAAAGACAAATTTTGTTCCAAAATCTTTGATCTTTAGTAGCTAAATTTATTTCATTTCGTAAGATATTTAATTTTGCAACAATCTTTTTAAATATCGTTGATAGCAAGAAATAACCTTTAAAAGGAAATTAACCTTAATGATGAACACAGTAATAAGCCGTGCACAAAGTGTGGTAACATCATTGGAAAAATGTGGAAAAACTATAAGGACAAAGTGTCTCTACTATGCATTCTCCATATACCATACTACAGAATCTACTCACATAGATAATCCATTTTTCATTATATTGATGACAGTGGCCATGTTGCAACTTGATTGAATTTATGTAAAATTATGAAACTAGTTTTTCTTTACAAACTGGATTTACCAATGAGAATTGTTGTGAAGATGACCAGGAAATCTTTGGCAATGGTCGTCAACTGCTTTAATTTTTTTGTAGGGAAGTTTATTCCCAAGCTGTATTAGTTAAGATTAGAGGACAGTTGATAGTAACTGAACAAGAATCTATTCAAATAGATGCAGTAAGGTTTGCCATCCAATGAAAATATAATAAAAGAAGGCTGCTGAGTGGTAATCATTGATGTGTGAGTAACAATAAGACAGTAAACCCAATTAATAAAAAAATCTATAGGGCCCAAATTGTAGGACTCTGTATGTTTGGATTAAAAATGATTTTGATTAACCCTACTTTTCTGTGCAACATTAAGATAAAGTGACATTGATTCCCATTATTGAAAGGAAATGCATGTCTGGCTGTCATTTTTTCAGATAAGTGACCAGATTAGGCACACCTCAATTATAGTGGGATTATAAATTTCATTGTTAACTTCCACCAAAATTATGTAAAACTTTTGACAATCAATCATATCTTGGCAATTAGAGATGATGGCTTGAAGCCAAAAATAAATTACTGAATAAGAACAGAGGCTCATCACCAGATCTACTATAATCCCATTTACATTTAATTTATTGGTGGGTGGATAAAAAGAATCTAAATGAAAGAGATTTCTCACAGATGCTAATGATGTCTACTGATGGAGACAAGGTTAATGTTTAACTTATGTAAAAATGAATATCTCTTTTACAACTGAAATATACAATAAATTTTTATTTATTTATGTTACTATTCTTTTTACTTTCTAACCTAAATAATTTGTTGTAGACCTATTCCAACAAAATTCTTTTTGATGATAAAAACTACTTCAGTAGTTTGTATTTGAAATAATAAAATTTGTAACTATTTTCTTTAAACATTTTTCTATATACATTTGTTCTTGGTAAAAGTCACTAGCATGTAAATAACTGGAGACTTGTATTGATTTCAAGAAGCCATAAGGACATCATGTGATCAAGTCAATATCCCATGATGACATCAAGAGACAAAATGTGAATGACACTATTTTTACTTAACTCCAGTTTTTCTGACTACATGGAACAAATCTAGCTTGCCACATCAGACTTTTTTTCTGGTCAAAAACATTATATTAAACGTAAAATTTAATTTGCTTTATTTGAATGGTGATGTCGTATATTTCTAATTATTTTTGTACATGTGCTTCGTGTATTTGATTCAAATATGGATTATTAAGTTTAATAATATATAAAATAGGAAGCCATATTTAATGACTCCAGAAAGACAAAAGACAAGTTTACTTATAGAAGGATTATTTCAAGTAGAGAGCAGCAAAAGTAAATGGCTTAAAGAAAAAGTAAATGTGAAATGATGTTTATATTAGCAAACATATGTTACATTAAAATATTTGTAAAATAGACCTTATTGTATATATAATGAACAAATGTGTAAAACCGATTAAATAAAATGATATAGGAAAATTGCTGGTTTATGCTGTTTAAAGATTAATAAATGTTAACTGATTATTATTATCATTAATTTCTCTTGACTTATTTTTTCTTTCATTTAACTTACAGGTATTCCTATAAATTTATTTTAGAATACACAACTGTGACTAAGCATATGATCAAAGCATATCTGTACAAACTTTGCATCTTAATTTTTTAATTTTTGATGTAAACTGCAATTTTGTAATGAAGGGTCATGATTTCATAATTGGATGAATTCTGCAGTTTAATTTTAGAATTATTGATTTAAATTGCGACTCTGTACGTTTTAGTCATGCCATTAGATAAAGCATATTTTTTTTACGTGTCATAGCATCAGCTGGAAAGCGAACCCGCAAACCAGGATCAACTTTTTGTAAGGCAGCTGTGCTGACCACTTGACTACCAATGCATAATTGTATAAAATTTGCATTTTAATTTTTTAATTATTGATGTAATATGCAATTTTGTAATGATTGGTCATGATAAGCATACTTGTGACTTTGTACGTTTTGGTCACATGATTAGATCAACCGTAATTGTACAAAGTTTGTGTTTCAATTTTTAATTATTAATGGAAGTTGAGATTTTGTAAGGAATGGTCACATTATGACCACATGTATATTAATTAATATATTTATCACTTGGATGTGTTAGCAGGGGTTTTGTGTGGTTTTTGGAATTCAACAAGACTGTGAGTGCATATTTAATCAATATTAATGGTAATTTTGAGCCCATCATTCATTTTTTCTCTAAATATGTGTGCATTTTGGGATTGTACATTCCAGTCATAATTAAGGAAAAAAAATTTCTGAGGTACAGAATGTTTTATTCTACAGGAAAAATGCATTTTATCACTGTATTAGCATGGGCATATTTGTATATAATTTAATTGTGGTAATAAGAAAGTATTGTATCTGTGAAATAATAAGTAATAAATTTATCTATAATAAATAAATTACTAAGAAATATATACAATTGATCAATAAAATAAAACATTATAGTCTTCTTTGAAAATATCCTTGCTTAAATATTATTCATTTGAAAAACCATAAATAAAAGTTCTGCTATCTTTTTTAGTTTTAAACCTCTTAATAATGTTATTTCAAAGATATAAATAAGTTAACTTTTAGTATGATTTGATTAAGTGATACAACTTTTGTGTTTGTTTTATCGTTTCTTTTTTCTCTGGCATCATTGTATTTCTAGAGATTGATCATTTTCTACTATGGTCCTCCCCCAGGTATACCTATATTTTGTTCTGATGCTAAAATTTCTTGAATAGACCTCTCCATTTTCTTCCTTTCTGTATGTGTTTATGCTTCAATTTCATTTATAGATTCCGATTGCATCTTTTTTTGCTTCATAAAAATATCTACTTTACTATTTCTTTGTTTTTAATTTACTTTTTTGACTATTATTTCTGCTTCTACTTTTATAAATATCCTTTATATAATATAGGGTATATAAGCACAGACTTTCAGATGACTTATCACTCTCCACTCTATCTAATAACACTGATACACTTAAGCACATATATGCTGAAAAGATAAATAATCACCAATATACGTATTTCATGCTATACCAGCAATCATCAGTTGGTCCAGATTATCATCTGCCACACATATATACTATAAGTGCTCAGATATATATTAAGATAGACAATCTTCATACTTTATTGGACAGGCTCCAATCTACTACACACTCCAACTCTTCAACCGTCCATTCAATTGAAAATGGTGATTATTTATCTTTTCAGCATATATGTGCTTGAGTGTATCAGTGTTATTAAATAGAGTGGAGAGTGATGGGTCATCTGAAAGTCTGTGTTCATATAACCTATATTACATATATAGGCACAGGTATATAATAAGCCTGTGTTTCATTTATTACATTGTACAGATGTCTGCCCATCCTTGCATATGTATTAAATGGATTATGGCCTGTATATGTGGGGTTCAGATTGACCTTAGGTCAACATGGCTGTGACAAGAATCAAGGCCTCAGGGCCTTCGAGCATTCCATCATCAGATTTTCAGTTGGATGGACGGTTGAAGAGTTGGAAGGTGTAGTAGATTGGAGCCTGTCCATTAAAGTATGAAGATTGTCTATCTTAATATATATCTGAGCACTTATAGTATATATTTGTGGTAGTCACATGATCACATTTCCTATACTAGCACATTAATTGTTGATAAACAGAGCAAAACTCTCCATACAGTATTGCCACCTGTGCTAAACAGAGTAATCAATTTGTGGTAGATGATTTTCTGGACCAACTGATGATTGCTGGTTTAGCATGAAATATGTTTATTGGTGATTATTTACCTTTTCAGCATAAATGTGCTTGAGGGTATCAGTGTTATTAGATAGAGTAGAGAGTGATGGGTCATCTGAAAGTTTGTGCTCATATACCCTATATTACATATATAGACACATGTATATAATAAGCCTGTGTTTCAGTTAAATATCTTTTATAATAAGAAACATTATAAAAAAATCCATCATCAATACACTTTAGTATTCTCACCAAAATATAAATTTTAAAATTTTAAATAAGCTGTTATTTTATTCAATTTTTTAGGTGTAATATTTAATATTTCTATTTTTAATATGTTTAACGGTTACATATAACCTATTTTATGTGATTGTAATCATAAATAAGTTTTCACTATTTAACTTTTATTTCTCACATCATAAAACAAATTTTTGCAAAGAAATATTGTTAGATTTTATTAATTTTAGTACTAAAAATCTCGAATTGTAAAATTACTATGAGATTCTATTGCCTTGCTATTGCATATTTTATGTATAATGGATTATATATTAATGTAAAATTGGATGTCCCACAATTGGCTGCACCATATGCAATTAAACATTTTCAGACATCACATGATAATAGACCTCCTAGGTTATCAGAGCAAATAATAAAGTTTATATATATATATATATATATATATATATATATATATATATATATATATATATATATATATATATATATATATATATCCATTTCATTCTGATTCTTTCTTTGAAGATGATGGTATTAATATGCAAACGTGTCAAAATATACCTTTGGACTCACCTCTTTCTTTCCATCTTTAACTTCTTTTATTTCCAGATTACGAACTCAGGAACAATATGCATAATATTTAATCTCATTGTCCATCAACATTACTAGTTATAATATGAAGTTTGTGTAAATAAGTACAAGTGTGTGAATTGAGTACTGAATATAGAAAAATATAAATGACATTCTATAACTTAAATCTTATATATATCAAACTTATTTACAGTTAACATAAATTTGATGACAAAGTTATAACAAAATAAATAATTTATTTAAACATCGATGAATACTCTTTGATTTTTATTATTAATATTTATTGATTCAACTCACTTTAATAAACATTTAGTTTCAATTCTAACAAAGACAATTAAATTACAACTTTAAGAGCTTTTTTGCACTCGCTTCTTAATTTACTTTATCAGAATCATAATTTATTATTATCTCCAAAAATGCAGAATTTGCTTTATTAGTTAATACCAATCATATGATGGTAAAATATGATTAGTTTCCATTGTCCTTGGTTGCTAAAAAGATAGGAAAACATTTATGCTAAAGATAATTGATCATATACATCGAAAATAAATAAGTAATTAGTAATGATAAACAAAAAACAAATAACAGTGTTCACATTAGGACGTATATTTATTTCAATTTACAATAAATGTAATATTGTTTCTCCATTGTATAATGTATTTATAATTTACACTCTCCTTCAATCTGTAATAAAGCAAAGAAATAAACAAATTACTTAAAAAACCTTAATCCGTTTCATTTTTTAAATGATGGGTTTGAGGTTTCTAGAATGTTAGTTATGTTAAAGATATGTCTCTCTTAATATGTGCTGTTTTGAGATATATGTGTTGCTATATATGAATTTAGTAAAAGCTCTTGAGTGAACTAAAATGCAACCTATTTATTATTAGTTTATAGATGCTGTCAGAAATTTTAACTCAAGGATCCCTTGGTTGGCGGTGTTTGAATATGTATGCCTTTTATTTTAGATTTAATGAGTATCTTATGTGCTATTTTTTTTTACTATTTAACGTCAATTATGGAAGACTTCTCTGTTTGCACTGCAAGTTTGATTTTTCTGCTCAAACATTGTGCATATTGTTCAGTAGATGATAGATTTTAGTCTGGTTTGGGAGAAGGTTGTTTGTTTTTATCTTTTTCTCATCATCAAAATGATGATGTTATAATTAATGGTTTCAAACTGCAGGTTCATGGACATGATTTGGATTAATTATTTACATCATTTGTTTATATATATATATATAAAACAATTAACAAAAATATCGATAGTTATTTCTTTCTTTAAAATATTTTTTTTTCCTTTTCTTGGTTGCATCTAAATCTAATCTTCAGTCCCTTGTATTGTTATAATGTACATAAAATAGAAAATAATAGACATGACGTTTTTCACAAACGTAACTATAAGTGTACATGTTTAATAGAGTATTAAATGATGTATTTATTACAAAACCAAGTGTTTAATTACGAAATGATTAATTATTTTTAGCTACAGTTGTTGTGACTATTTTCGTATTTTTGTTAAAAAATTTCAATTCATTTGCATTCTCAAATGTAGAAAAAGTTTTTATAGTGGGCCTTGGGTTTGAATTATAAAGAGTATGCTTAATGCTTTTCGAGGGATGTAAGTCCACATTTTACAATATATATATATATATATATATATATATTACAAATTGATATCTGTATTTCTTCAAAATAATAAATGTAAATTTATAAATAAATATTACAAAATAGAGTACTTAAAAGTTTATAAAAATATATCTAAGTAACGGTTATAGATATATTTTTTATAAACTTTTAAGTACTGTATTTTCTAATATATATATAAATTTTGATGGTAAATACAATATTATAGTTTACATTCTTTTGTAGCAATTTCAATTACGTGGTAATCCTCGTCAGCTTTAACTGAATTTCAATTTTTTAAAACTTAATGTTATCGATATTTTCATAAGCTGTGTATGGTCATATTTACAACTTGCTTATTAATGGCATCATCCTTATATTTACCAATCGAAATTGCCTCTTTAAATTTCATCTTTTTATGATTTCTTTTTTGTATTTATACTTTTATTTTATTACTATTAAATGTAAACTTATAATTACAAGTTTTTTCGTGGTCAAAAAATACTGAAGCTGTAATAAATTGACTATTTACATTATTTTTAATTTGATTATATAATAATTGATGCTCCTTCAATCTTTTTTCCAAAGAACATCTCGATTCACTGATATATAATTTCTGACATCCACTGAAATCTGATATATTATATTACTTATTTGCAATTTACTCTTGAAACTATAAATTTAATTGAAATTGAGGTAATTAATATGTCTGTAAATAAACATTTAATACATTTTATTATTAAATCACTAAAATTTATAAGTGATAATATTATTGCAACATTTAATGATAAGTTTTATAAAATGGGTAAAGGATGGCTAATGGGGTTACCTATGGTGGCACAAATTTTAATTTTACATTGTCAAAATATACAGATATTATATTTAATTCTTATAATTTTGAAGATATTAAAATTTATACTAGATATGTTGATGATGTTTTTGTTTGTGATCCTAAATACATTATCATGTTCTTTTAAATAATCTGAATAATTTAAACAATTTAAAATGGACTACTAAGAATGAACAAAATGAAAAAATAAAATTTTTAGATTGACAGAGATGCTACTGATTTTTGTTATAAATTAATTTTTAAGCCTATTGGAGAAATAGATATATTCATTTTAAATCACGAGTTCCAATGATAATAAAATGGCAAGTCTGAAATCGTTTTTGCATCCCAATGATAAATTATGTAAATATAAGAGTGATAAGATTTTAAATATTGAACTCTTTGCTAATGTACGTCTAAAGGTTGGTTATGATAAAAACCAAATATTGCAGTACAGTAAATTCATTTAATAATAAGAAGAGTGCTTGCAATGTTACTTTAGATAATAAAATATGGATATCTATGCCATTTATAAATAACATCGTATCTAAATTAATTAAGAATATATTTAAAGAAAAGTATAATATTCCATTTTGTGTGCCTCTGAATGGTAATCGATTGATTAATAATTCTAAGAGTATAATTCTTAAATTGCAAAGAAGTAATATAATTTATCAGATTTTATGTGGATGTCAAAAATTATATATCGGTGAATCGAGATGTTCTGTGAAAAACAGATTGAAGGAGCATCAATTATTATATAATAAAATTAAAAATAACATAAATAGTCAATTAAATACAGCTTCAGTATTCTTTGAGTATGAAAAAACTTGTAATTATAGTTTTACATTTAATAGTAATGAAATAAAAATATTAATGGAAGAAAGAAATCATAAAAGGAGGAAATTTAATGAGGCAATTTTGATTGATAAATATAAGGATGATGTTATTAATAGGCAAGTTGCAAATATGACCATACATAGCTTATGGAAATATACATAACATTAAGTTTAAAATATTTGAAATTCAGTTAAAGCTGACGAGTGTTACCACGTAATCGAAAGCGCTACAAAAGGATTTAAACTATAATATTGTATTTACCATTAATTTTTTTTATATATAATATTTCATAACGGGTATTGTATTTTACACACACACACACACACACACACACACACACACACATATATATATATATATATATATATATATATATATATATATATATATATATATATTACACACACACACACATATATATATATATTGTAATGGTCAGATTTGTATGCTTTGCTAACATAGTGCAGAATTCAACCACTAAACAGAAGAGCAGCACCATGGGTAGGGAATTCTCAAAAAATGAACTGAATGAGGCAGGGAAGACATTGAAAAGTGGAAAGGGTGAGATGTTTAGATGGGTGGGCAGCAGAGATGGTAATGAATTTAGTGCATAGAGCAAAAGCAAAGGTATTATCATGTTTTAATAAGATGGCATAGAAGATAGTTTTTTCTGGGTAGTTGGAGTAATACAAGAATAAGATTATTATTTAAAGGAAAAGGTAAGGATTATGGGAAGTTAAATAATTACAGGCTGATAGTGGTAACAACAGTTTTATATAAAGTTTTCTCATATATGGTAGCTGGAAGAGTTGTAAAATGGATGGAAGAGAATAATGTAGTGGGGGAAATGTAAGGAGGTTTTAGGTCAGATAGGCATATAGGAGATAGTTTGTTTGTAGTTACAGAACTTATGGAGGTGAGTAGAAATTCAGGTAGATCTTTATATATGAGATTTATAGATATAGAGAAAGCATATGATAGAGTAAATATAAATAGATTATGGATAAGGTTAGCAAATATCGGATAGGATGTAGCTTTAGTAAATATTATTAAGAAATTATATGAAAATAATTATTATACTTACCAATTAGGCGATATAGAATCAGTTAAAGTTAAAAATGGGGTGGAATTAAGGCAAGGATGTCCAATGACACCTATTTTGTTTTTGTTTTATTTGAGTGAAATGGACTAAGCAATAGAAAGATTAGGAAAAGGGATAGAGATATCTTTAATAGGTGGCAAGGAGTGTATACTTTGTCGGGTCTTTTTTTTTGTGGATGATATCTTTTTGTGTGCAGAAAGACAAGAATATATGAAAATTATGTTGAGGACATGTGCCAGGGGGATAAAGAGATGGGGATTAAATTTAGTGAAGAAAAATCAAATATAATGATGGTTAATACTGGGGAAAAAGATGTAGAATTTTCATTGAGGGATATAAAGTTAATTGTGGTGGATATATATAGGTATTTGGGAATCATCTTACATAATCAGGAAAATTGCTTGGATGAATGGGAGAAAAAAATGGTAAATGAAGCAAAGTAAAGAAAGGGTTTGGTAAAGAAATTAACAGTATTTTCATATAATAAATATGATGTAGCTAGAATTGTATGGAAGGGAGTTGAAGAAGCAGGGTTAACATATGGTAGTGATGCATTATGTGTTAGTAAAAGGGTTTTAGATTATTTAGATAAAGTACAAAGAGAAGTAGGAAGACATGCATTGGATGCAGAGATGTGGATAGCAAAGGAGGCATTTCAAGAAGAAATGGGATGTTCAAGTTTTTATATGAGAGATGCAAAAATTAAAATGAATCTGTTTGGTAGGTTGCAGTTTATGGATAGTAAAAGAATAGCCAAAATAGTGTTTAATTGGGTTATGAGTAAAGGGCAGGTAACAAGATGGGTGAGAAAGTTACTGTGGTATGCAAAATATTTGGATAAAGAATTTATATCACTATACTTGTAGAAAAGGTGGGATGATTGTGTTAGGAGGATTGTTGAGTGTTATAGTGGTAAGGAATGCCATAAAAGAATAGAAGCATTAACGAAAGATAAAGAATTGGAGAGATGGAGAATTAGTATGGAGGGTAAGAAGTGTTTAAATATATATAGAAGTAAACAAAACATTGGATGCGAGTTAATTTATGATGATGGTAAGGAAATTAGTTTATTGTTTAAGGCTCAAAAGGGATCTTTAGCAACAAGAGAATATACATGCAAATAGTAAACTATGGGTGATTTAGTGTGCAAATTGTGTAAGGAAGGTATAGAAAATATTAGGCATATGTTGAAAGTAGAAAGGGTACAGATAATGCAGTTATGGAAGAATAGATATGAACAAAGTGATTATACAAAAAGTGAGTTATTGGTTTTTATGCTGGGGTTGCGAAAAGATAAGGGGGATTTAGATATAAAGGCCATAGAGTTGACAAATATTATGTTGTGGAAATTGGATGGGGCAGAATATGAGAAGACTTAGATTGGGAAATGGAAAATAAAATGGGTAACAGGTTTATCTAGGCATAATTGCTGAGGTATTCTTGACTTCGTTTAAGGAAAAGCCAAAATACATCACATCACCAGTACATCACATCACATCACCAGCAGTTCTGAATTCGAACGTGGTTTATCGGTTCCACAATACACACGCATCTGATGCTTCATTAGTAAGCATTTTTTTAGGCACAGGATCAGAGAGATGCAAGAGACTCATATAATTTATTTTCGATTTTGACATATAATAACACTAATTTTAGACATATATATATATAATAATCGAGAAGATAGTACTCTGAATGTGTGTCAAGCAAATAAACATATGACGGCAGAAGTATGGTTTGAAATTATTTAATTATAACATTTAATTATACTGAAATTTTAATAGAGGTATTATTATTCCGATACCTTTTTATATTTACAAATGAAGTCCAATTATTTTATTAACATAATCCAGCTACCTGAATTCTTGGATAAGTATTTTCAAGATCATGCCTTCGGGGATTTCATGTGTTTTGCAATGCTCGAGTCTAAATTAAGAAATAATGTTAGCGGCTGCAGACATATATTTTATTTAATTGAATGAGAGATTTATAAAGAATTAATTATGAGCAGACATTGATTTGAGAGCTAATTCATGTCATATAATGTAGAGAGAGAGTCATACTTGTAATGCTAAAATTAATAAATAAAAAAACACGTGATACATTTACAACTGCGATGCGAATGTGGCAGTACGTTAAAACTGCACTAATAACAAGATTTTTGAAATATTTTTAAAAAAAAATTAACAAAATTCTTAGAAGAAATTATTTTATATAAGCTTATATGTAATAAATAATAATTTATATAATGTTAAAAAAGATAATATAAGAAAATTATATGAATCAGTTTTTGGAAAGCGAAATAATAAACATAAAATATATAAAATCCAAAGGAGGGGTAAGAGGCCAAAATGGTTAGCGCTTATATAGATATAATATACTTATATAATTGGAAGTCATTTTAAAATATTTTAAAAGAAATTGTCGTAAATTACTTTTAATGTGTTAAATATAATTTACTTACTTATTTAATATTAAATAGTTTTCCAAACAATTCTATAAATTTCATTACTTATTCAAAGTTGAACTTTAAATAGGCTAAATATAATTGCAATCCACAATACATCATTACATTTAATTGCGTGGATTTCATAAAAATCAACATTAATTATATTTATTCTGTTAAAATATTTACAATTATTTTGCGCAATGTAATTTACTTTTATATTTTATAAGTGATTTTGTTAATAGTATGTATTAATCATTTGTTAAAATTTGTTCGGTAGATTGGCAAACTTTTACTTCTTCTTAGACTTATTTCAATATACAAATCAGTGTTTTTAAAGTTGATAAAAAAATATTATTCTTTAATAATTGTTAAAAATTAGCTTTAACTGAATGCGATTTCAGGTGATGAAGTTGTAATCATAGCGCTCCAAAACAATTTGAAGAGAATATTTATTTATGTAAATTCATAATTGTAACATTCCACCTATTAGAAAGTTGGACATCGCTTTTTGTTTTAAATCACCGTAATACGCATAATTCATACCAGACATTCGTCTTCTCGTGTGAAAATCCCGAACTGCTTAGCTAATAGGTAAGTATAGTATTTATTTTTATGAATTATTGCTAATGTATTCTCTCATAGAAAAATCACTAAACTGTTAGGAGATTCGATGCTGCAAGTTAATGTGATTGTTTGAAAGCTATAATTTACTTGGTAATGTATGAGCTCAAAATTTATGTTTCTATTTACAGTTGTGAATTAACGAAGTTGAATCATGTTTTAATGATGATATAACAGACGTTTTATACTGATTTTATATATTCAGTAATAAAAGATTCGTTTTTATTTTAAAACGTGTGCTTATATGTGTGCGGTTATGTATTACACTATTTTATAATGAATGTTTAAATGGAAATCATGAAGATGTAGTGTCATCCATTTTAATCAACTTAATTAGAATGCCCATATTCTACAACAACTGCTCCAGGTCAAGTATCAAATTAAATATACAAGCTGATGTATGCAAAGGGAGGATCCTTTTTTGATGCATCAGTTTGCATTGACTCTTGGTCTGGGGCATTTGTTGGCGGTCATGCACTTTGTAATTAAGTTTATTTAAATGGTTAATCCCCACCGTCAAAATGTTAACACATATATATAGCTTTTAATAATATATGAGCAACATAATATGAATGAAATCCAAAAATTTGGCTAAGTAAGTTATATATGATACTTTTTCTGAAAAACATATGTTTTGTTTAGAATAAATTGTTTGCAATAAAACAAAAATATTTATACAAATTAAGTGTGTGAAAAATTGCGATGTTTTTTAAAGTTTTAAATGAGGTAATTAAAATCTGTTTCTTTTAAAGTTTTTAATAAATTTCTTTTAGCTGTTAAAAACAAAAGAAAATTTTAAAATGTTCAAAATCCAATGTGTTGTTTCCAGACAATTGTAACTGTGACTAAGTTGCAATCGAGAAACAAAGATATAAAGATATATAATAATATATCCAATATGAAAAAGAAACTTTGATTCCAATATAATATAGCCGAAATGTGATTAAAAAATAGTGATACAATTGACTGCTATCATTCCAAACTTGGGCATCCATGCAGGTGCTTGATATTTAGATTTAAAGCTCATATTGTTATATTTGGGAACCAATATATTTGACCTGAGAATCACTTTCTACTACTCAAGATTGACCTTGTTGTATTTTGATATGTCATTATGGTTCATTCATTAGCAGAATATATTAAAAATGGCATATGAGAATGGAAAGAGAAAATAGTATGAAAATGCAATGTGTAAATAATAGAATAATAATGTTTGGTTAATAGGACGAAAGTTAGTATAATTTAACTAGTAAGCAAAGCAAAGAAGCTGGAAAAGAAAAGCTTGATATGGAAAAGAAATACATGAAATAATTGTTTAGATTATTAAATTTGAAAAAGAAAACTTGTATATATTCTTTTAATAGCACTGAATTTTTTAAAAAAAGTTTTATAACAGTTGTTTTTGTGTGTATAAAGGATAACGTGAGGAAAAGTCAAAATGCAGGCTGAAGAACAAATTGTTAAAATAGGACAAGTAATGGAGGAACAATGTGAGCCAAAATCAGAAAGAGCTAAAAAAAAAAGGGAAAACATATTAGTTCAGTTATCGCAATTGTTGAAAGAAATGAAATATGAAAAACAAGCGCAGCTAAAAATTCTTAAGAAAAGTAAACATGTTGCCAAAGAAAATAGATGAAGTCAGCAATATCAGATTTTTTTTTCAGAAATAAAATAAGATAATTAACAAAAAGATGATGATCAAGAGAGAAGAATAAATGTTACAGAAAATAAAGGATGAAATGACTGGAAACAGTGAAAAATGGCTAATCAAATAACAGTTAAAATCAGACAGGTTGGAATTCAAACTTTGAACAATGTTAGACAAAACCAAAAGGGAGATGTTAAAATAAACCAGATACAAGAAATGATGGATATTAAATAAACCAAATAACAGAGAATAAAAAATAAAAATCAAAGAAGCTTTGATTATGTACAAAAATAAATATAGGACCAGAGAAGACAAATTAAGTAACTATAAATGAATAATGTTGGAAGTATAACAGAATGTCTTAATAAGTTGGAGGACGGTCCCAGACAAGATCATCAAACTGAAGGAAAAATTGCTTTGACAATCTTAAAAAAAGAATATATAAAAAACTATAGAAAAATCAATAGTAAATATTCAATCCATAAACCACAGATCTTGTAATATAAACCATGTTCTTAAAATAAGTGTCTCTTCAGGTAATTGTGATGAGAGACCCACAAATTTCATTAACTGGTTGAACATATATTTCAGCATTAATGCCATTAATAAAGAAACTAAGTTAGCCATAGTCTGTTGTCATCTGGACAGTGAATGCAAAGCATGGCTTAACTCATTGTTCCTTCATCCTCCTAACTTTGTTGAGTTTAAACAAGCATTCATGCACTGTTAAAGTGAGGATTACTAGGAAAATAATTGAATGCACCATATCCCAATATATGGTTGCACATGGAGATCCTTACCCTTGGAGTTTTAAAAACAGGTGGCAACATTGAGAGGACTTATAGATTCTATATTAGATCTTTAAATTATAATGATTTAAAACATAGATTCCCAAGCTATATTAAAATTTTTTGAATGGCAACAACAGGCAGATAATTAAAGAAATAACTGAAATGTTGAATGTGTGTGAAAGAATCAATCTTGAATATGCTGAAGAAGTGTGGAGATTTAAACATTTAATACAACAGTCGTTACAAATGCCATTCAACATAAAACTTAAAGTTTATGCCATCACCATGGGACCATGACAGAAAATAAGTGTCCCCCTTGGAAGTAAAGAAAACAGATTGACTGGTTCTACCTGAACTTAGATAAATTGAAAATCCAAAAGAGTATCACATCTCATAAAAAGTGTTTATATTAGGTCTAATAATAATGAGGTTTCAATTAATTTTCTGATCCAGAAATCAATAAATATTAAAATCACAAAGCAGAATTTGAAAAGAGAAAAAGGTATTTTGCAGAGATGTGGTGCATATTTTGGAAAATACTATAGTTTTGCTTTTAGTGCTGATTTGGATGTGTGATTTTCTCATCCATGTAAGACTGCAGTGTATGCATGATGCCCCACAATAATTATTATCTCAGTACTGTGCATAGATAGGGTTCAAAATCTGTCCAAATAACCCCCTTAGAAAAGCAATCATTTCTATCAGTAAAATAATGTGTTGTTTACCAAATACAAACCTATCATGTGTCTACAAGCTGTAAGACTCACGAAATACATGAGAAACCCTTTCTATATTGCCAAGCATTCCTTTTGTCTTTTCTTAAAAGTAAACTTCAGGTTGTAAGGGGAATTTTTGTTTAAATTGAAATGATTTCTCTGGAGCTCTTGTTGTTTTGCATACTTGTGTATTGCGATGAGGTTTTCAATCTATCACAGAGTTGGAAAATGCCAATAATTACAAGGAAAATAAATATATGTATGCAAAATCAGATAATTACTTTATATTGCAGCTTATAAGTCTGTGAAAAAATTAATACACAGCTGAGTATGTCTAATATTTGTTACTGTTAATTGTAAAGTAAAATTGATTAAATTAAATCAAAGTATTAAAAAGAGGTTTAACTCACTTTCATTTCCCATATTCAATAAAGACAATGTATACATATGGAGCCCCATCATATATTAAAGGTAAATATTAATTTGAAAACTAATAATTAACAGCATGTTTATTACTTAAACCTTCAATAGATAAAAAAATAAATGATATAGTGCCAATTACTAGTGATTTAATTCTAAATTTTCAAGATGTAAAAAGTTTATTCCAGTGCGTTGCTTTAGGTTCATTTATGAAGTTTGTCAAATAAATATTGTCCACTATTATAAGAAATATACTTTGTTAATTGATTATGAAAACAAGTTTCAGAAAGAAAAGAAAGGTAAAAATTTTTATTTAAATTTATCCGTCTTAGAACTTTTAATTATCTTTCACAGTTTAAATATGTAATATTTTAAAATATGTAAGTTTTTGTACTGAAATTATAAAGAAGTATTATTTTTTGTTAATTTCCTTTTCTCTATATTTAATCATGATGAATAATCATAATTTTTTGTGTTTATAAAATAGCAGCCTTTGATAGTAGATATAAATGCGATTTTGTATAATTACGCATTTTTTATGACTAACATATTAATGAGACAGAATGAAAGCAATTAAGTCTGATAACATATAAACTATTACCATTAGCACTGCAGTAAGACTTGTCAGTCAAGCATATGTTTTAGAAAGAATTTTAGTATGGTTGGCCATACTTCATTTTGAACACTATCAAAACATACATATACTTACTACAAATTAGAATGTAGGGAGAAATAATGGGATATAATAGCTACAAAATGGTTTAGTACCCTACATACTATAAACATTATTTATATAAATTGAAAGCTGAGAAACATAAGTAGTTTATTCTTCAACTGTACAAAACTCCATCGAAAAAAGTATATATGTCTAGCTTCATAACTCAGAATTGAAAAGAAAACATAAATTCCATTGTTCTATTTCTGTCATATGTAAATATTCAAAATAACTTACCAAAAAAGATTAAAACGATTGACATAAAATGACATGACCAATTCATTAAGTTTTAAAAATTTCACGGTTCCTTTAAAATAAAAAAATCTACATTACTAAATTTGTGTGATCTGCATAGAAATAAATAGTGAATGAATAATTCATTTTTAAACTGTGAATGAAAAAAATATAAATCAAAATCCATGAAAGAAAACAAAATAAAAGGTGTTACAAGAAATTATAAAAGAAGAGAATATTAATTATCTTAAATCAGTAATTAAAGTATTCTTGAGAAACTGAAATGAGAGAACTAAGTAGTTTTTCAATATTTATGTGCATACATATTTTTTCTTTTTTTAAATTATTACTTATCAACTATATTAATTGAACCCGATATGTTGTACATGTATTCACTATATAAATAGATTGTGTACATTATATATATCATCATAATCATTGTCAACCATTATCAATCCACTGTAGGATAAAAGTCTTTACATGTGAAATTAATCTTCCTGTTGACTAGCCCATTCTCTCCCTATTACTACTACACACTGTCTAATTTTACCATCCATTTCACATGTGGTCTTTTTTTGGGTATTTTCCAATCATTTGGAATCCAGTTTAAGATTTCAATTGTCCACCTATTATCAACTCTTCTAACACTTTTTCAACTATTTTTCCATTCAATATCTATATTATGATTATTTTTTATTTTCTATCATTTAGAATTTTATATACATCCTTGGAATTTGGAATATTTCTTACAACTTAAGAAATATTTAAAAAATAAAAATAGATATAAAATGATTTATTTAAGAACAGATATAAAAACGTTAGCAATAAAAATGAAAAAAAAAAAAGAAATGAATTTCTATTTCATATTCCAAGGATGTATATAAAATTCTAAATGATAGAAAAGAAAAAAAAAGAATCATAATATAGATCTTGGATGAAAAAATAGTAAATCTTTAAAAAAACTAGTAAGTAATTTTAAAATAAGGAATGATATGAATAATAAGATAGGAATAGTTTATAAAATTATTTGTAATATGCAAGATCATATACATAGGTCAGTCAGTAGAAAGTAAGATAAAAAGGGGTAAAGAGCATGTCAGAGCAATAAATAGGAAATATATTAAATCAGAACCATTTTGCCATTTTTTAGAAACAAGACACCTTATGAATTTTGCAGAAAGTAGTGAAGTTATCAAATATTGTAAAAATTATAAAGAAAGAAAAGTATATGAAACATTGTATATACATGAAAATAAAGAGAAATGTATGCATTTAGTACAAGGGTCAGTAAAGTTAGGAAGAAATTGGTCATTAAATAAAAATTGGAAAATATAAATAATTTTTATAGTTATGTTTGACCAGTAGATGGTGTCTTAAGATAATATGTAAATCACGTGAATTTTTTAATTGTTATAATATCTTGACAAGGTTCATTTTTGAACGAAAATCGATTAGATGTTAATAAATTTATTATTTATTTATTATTTAAGTATATAATTGTCCTATAAATTGATTATATTCCATTTCAAATAATATATATATATATATATATATATATATATATATGATATATATATATATATATATATATATATAACTTTATAAATAAATATTTGAAAATACAGTAATTAAAAGTCTATAAAAATTATATGTATAAGTATAACTTAGAAGTGCTTTCAACTACCTTGTAGCTTTGTCAACTATCACATTTCAAATGTCAACTTTCCCATAATTCAATGTCAATTTTCCCATAATTCTGTGATCTTAACATTTGCTGCTTGCTGATTAATTAAATTTTGATTGCATTTATATATTAACATAGCCTCTTTAATTTTTCTTTTATTATTATTTCTTTCAGTTTCCAATATTTTTACGTTGTTATAATCAAAATCAAAACCATATATACATGATTTATTATGGTCATAAAAAACAGAAACTGATAAATTATTACTATTTTTAATATTTTGTCTTGTGTTTTGAATACTTTTAAATAATAATACGTGCTCTTTTGTTCTTTTTTCCAATGTGCACCTTGATTCACCTATATATCCACTACCACACGTCCATTTATAAATGATACAATTTTTATTTGTCAATAAAGTTTTATCTTTTGAATAGTTTATTAATTTATTTAATGTAGGTGGTGCATAAAATGCAATATTGCATATTCCTTTATAAATTTTCTTAATGAAACTTGCCTGTTGATTAGATATATATGGTATTGATAACCACAACTTTTTATCAGAAACATTAACATTATTATTAATATTTTTATATTTAGAAGTAAATTTTTTAACAGTATAATATACACAATCATAATTGTATCCAACATTTAACAACTCATTACAATAAATTTCAATATTTTTAGTTTTATCTGATGCATATTTACAAAGGTTATCATTTCTAAATAAAAATGACTTCAAACCTGCCATTTTATGTGACATTGGTTTTTTTGATTCATATGGAATATATCCTCTTTTTGATATTGGTTTAAGAGTCATAAAGAGGATATATTCCATATGAATCAAAAGTACCAATGTCACAAAATGGCAGGTTTGAAGTCCTTTTTATTTAGAAATGATAACTTTTGTAAATATGCATCAGATAAAACTAAAAATATTGAAATTTATTGTAATGAGTTGTTAAATGTTGGATACAATTATGATTGTGTATATTATACTGTTAAAATTTTTTATTTCTAAATATAAAAATATTAATAATAATGTTAATTTTTCTGATAAAAAGTTATGGATATCAACCACATATAACTAATCAACAGGCAAGCTTCATTAAGAAAATTTATAAAGGAATATGCGATATTGCATTTTATGCACCACCTACATTAAATAAATTGAAAAACAATTCAAAAGATAAAACTTTATTGACAAATAAAAATTGTATCATTTACAAATGGACATGTAGGCGTGGCAATGTATATATAGGTGAATCGAGGTGCACATTGGAAAAAAGAACAAAAGATCACATATTATTATTTAAAAGGGTTCAAAATACGAAACAAAATATTAAAAATAGTGATAATTTATCAGCTTCTGTTTTTTATGACCATAATAAATCATGTATATATGGTTTTAATTTTAATTATAGTAATGTAAACATATTGGAAACTGAAAAAATAATAATAAAAGAAAAATTAAGGAGCTATGTTAATATATAAATACAAGTAAGATTTAATCAATAGGCAGGCAGCAAATGTTAATATCATGAAATTATGGGAAAGTTGAGATCATGGAATTATGGGAAAGTTGAAATTTTAAATGCGATAGTTGACAAAGCTACAAGGTAGTGAAAGCGCTTCTAAGTTATAGTTATATATATAATTTTTATAGACTTTTAATTACTGTATTTTCAAATATTTATTTATAAAGTTATGTATATTATTTTGTAGAAATACAGACATCGATTTGAAATATTAAATATATATATATATATATATTATAATGATCTAATCTGCACTACAGGGCGCCATCTAGGCATTTGAACTAGAAAAATGTATAAAGTAGGCAGATACGTAAGTAAAAAAAAAAATATATTTTTATTTTAAAGATATCACAAACGTTATAATTGGTCTCCCAACTGGGGCTGATGTTTAATAAACCATGTATACCCTGAACAAATTTTTTCAAAATGAAATATTTTTATCTGTTTACATAAGTCGTATACTTTAAATCTTATAAAAGCACTGCCAGAAAGAAATTGCACTTATATTAAACACGAGAAAGTATTAATAATTTTAAATTGTATTTTGCTAAAAAGAAAGTCAAAAGGTTGCAATTATTATGTTTTTTTTGTTTGTTAATATATATTATGCTTTAACCTGTATAGGCACGCACAGCCTCATAAGTTTATGATCGTAAATGTAGTACCTTATGATGAGTACTGTTTGGGAATTTACCTCATAGTAACACTATTTAAGCATTTCAGTCAGTCATAAATAAGTTGGTGGTATTTATAATTGTGCTGCAAATATACACATTTAAACCCTTTATTTCTTAAAACATATTTACCTAAGTGCAACCTTCTTAAATAAATAATTTAAATAACTTGCTTGTCATGCCGTGTGTAAAAATAAAATGTATAAAAAAATAGAATGTTGGGTGCCAATTATAACGATCTGGAGAGTTTTGCTTAATGTAATCTGCACTACATGGTGCCATCTAGGCATTTGAACCTAGAAAAATTTATAAAGTAGGCAGATACGTAAGTCAAAAAAAATTTTTATTTTTATTTTAAAGATATCCGGTCGTTAGCCCATTGTCACTAGATCAGTGGAACAGCAGAGATTTATATTTTATAAATTTTTATCTAAGAATAATTTTTTAAAAAAGAATACAGTAAGCCACTGCCAGTAATTAACACACAAACATTTATTTATGCACATATACATAAAATTTAAAATTATTTTAGTATTAGTTTTACATTTTAAAATTTAACTTACATTTTTAACTTTGATTTTAATTTACATTTATTTTTTATAAATTTACATTTTAATTTTTTTATAAGTTCACACAGATGGGATTATAAAAGCTTGTTTTATAATGTTGAGTATAGATCGGTTACATAGATTACACAGTTCAAAACATTTCAAAATAAACGATCAAAATATAAAATCATTTGTGGAATTGCATGAGGGAATTCACAAGAAACCCAATAGCATTCATTGTAAGATGCCCACATTGACACCAATAACTTAAAAGACATCCGAATAAATACATTTTAGATACTCACCGTAAGGTATCATTATTTACTGAATGTCTATATATTTTGATCAAATATGAAAAACAAAACATAATTAACCGATAACGAATCCATGCAAACATATATACCTAACTTAAATTTAATGCAATTTTATTTAGAGTGTTGAGTATGAATAGACTACATAGATTCACATTTGAAAAGAAAATATTCTATCCCTATTTAACCTTAGGCTAAAAGTTTGCAGTCAAACTATTGTCAATCCATCTGATACATTTATGTATTCAATGTAGCATGAAAATACAACAGCAAAAATATACTATACTGTCAGGAATTGACATCTGAACAGTATAGTTAAAGAAGACATTGACTCTTGTCCAATACAGGAATATGACATCTGGATAGCAAGAAGAACAATAAAATAAAAACTCCATAGGAAGGGACCGTGATCCTTTTTGCTGACTTATGATCCCATCCATAGGCAAAGGGTTGGTGCAGTGTATACAGCGATTCTGCATGTAGCAAAACTCATACTACATCTACTAATTACACAAATATATCCAATCCATTGACCCAATTCAACAATGACACAAATAACCTAAGATTACCCTCCCCTAATATAACTTTACAAATCTATACAGCCATTCACACCCGACTTAAGTTTAACATTTATATAATTTAATTTATTGGAAAAACAAAAATCATTATAAGAACATAAAAGAACAAAAAAAAACAAATGGAAATGATTTTAAATAATAAAAATACATCAAATTACATTATTAATATTAATTTACATTGGTCAGATAGGATTCTATTTGTATTATTTACTAAAAGGTTTAGAATTTAGACTTCTGATTGTTTTCAAATGAATATAAAGGTCTTACGATTTTTAAAACGTCCAGCTTTATCCGTTGATTGCCATTTGAATGTGAATTTCCATGCCGTCCTAAAGAGATTGTTTGCATTAGCCATTGTTTTTTATTTATCTGGAGGTTTTTTAATTTAGTTGGTCCTTAATGTAGAAAAAACGATGTCATTTTTTTAAACAAAACTGAAGGGATTGAAGAGTGCGTCTTTTCAATCCCTTCTCCTTCAACTCCGCACTAACACATATCATCACATCTCTCTATAATTTTCTTTACTCACTTTTTATAGTAGCTTTTCAGATCCACTGGACATTATGTCACAATGATGTGATGGTCCTTTCGCTGAGGTCTGATTCCATTGTTTTTTATTCATTGACTATTAGTTTCTATTGTTTTCCTATCTGACTGATGCTTATACATTTAAATGCCCAAAGCTAGTTTACATTTGACTAATTAAATTATTCATTTCCATTTTTTCAATAACATTAATTAATTTGTTTTGTACAAACTTAGATATATTTTTATCTTTAAATCTTTACTGACAATTTAGTTTTAAAATACTTTTTCTTTCTTTTAATAAAGTTTTATTTTAATAATTTTTTTCATCTGTGCGATTATATAGATACGAGTTTAGTATAGAATTTTAATTTTCAATTTTTAATTCTTAAAAAAAAAAAGTTTTATTTGCAAACGTTTATTTTTTTCATGTTCACTAATAAAAAAAAACAATGTAATGACGTCTGTGCCCATTACAATATATATATATTAATGAGATTGTCTTAATGGTAGTAGTCTGAGAAGATATGAATGCAACTTTATAGCAACTGAAATAAACGATTGTTTTAATTATTATAACTGTTTTGACTGCATTCAATTTTCATTTGTGAATTTCAACAAATTAGTTAAGTAGTTCAATATTACCAAAATATCTCAAGACTCAAGAGCCACAATGCAGAACTGGCATAATAGCTTCAGAAGGCAAAGATTAAATAGTTTAGAATCATATCATTGAGTCTTAACCAACATGTCACTTTAAAAATACTAAATATTGTAGTACACATTGACAGTGAGCTTCTACCCATATGAGGAGTAAGAAATATTACTGTGCAGTGTTAACATTATTAATAATAGGATATAAGCTGATTATCTCCATCAGTATGCTATTTATTGTTAATGATTAAGCCAATAACTCACTTTATAGTCATGACCAAGGTGTCCTGATTATAATATATATATATATATATATATATATATATATATATATATATATATATATATATATATATATATATATATATATATAACAAACTTGACCTTGAAGTTTTTACACAATTTTTATCCACGATTCAAGACATATAATAGAGTACAATGAATTATAGATTGGGAGGGGGCTTCTAATTTGGATGGGATTGCTCTTTTCAATAAGTTGCATAATAAACCATAAAATTAATTTTTTATTTGTTCAATTTGGGAGTAATGACATTTCTTCATTTTAGAAATAATATACATGTGCATATTTTGAAATTATTAGAGTATATTCATTCTAATTCCTTTAGAATTACGATTGTAATTTCTCAAGTTTTGCATTTGTTACAAAATTATTATTATACTATGGACCCATTATGGTTAAGGATTCTTTTAATATGATATATGACTTTAATGAATATTGTTTTTTTTTGAATAATACACAAAATAATGTTTATTTTCTGCTACATTCGGATTTCTTATTAAAATAAAACCTACTTAGATTTTTAGCTCAGGATGGCCTACATTTGAATACGAATGGTGCAAAGTGTTTAACTAATGGATTTAAATATATAATTTCATTAATGAACTATAATCTACACAATAATGATGTTTTACATAATGATGATAATGCACATATTAATGATAATCTAAATAATAATTTACAGTCTAGTAATACATCGTTGGATATGGGCATTCAAACTGAGGGCATCAAATTTTATGAAAGAAGAATCCAAACTAAATTGTTTGATGACCACATTTTTTTGATCAATAACCAACTACATGATGACATAGACATTCCACTTGGACTTCTGAAGCTTGATTTTTTTGAAAAACCACCAAGTGGGCAATATCGAAGGATGACAAAGAAACTTGTACAGAAATGAAAGATATTTCCATTTATTTTTCATTAGATGATTTGATTTTTAACATTTCCCAACAGTGTGAGTATTTAATGAAGACTATTTCTGAAACTAAATAAAATGTTGATTTTATTTCAGCTATTGAACAAAATCTTTGGAACATTATTGACTCTGAATGTATGGATGCTGTTACAAAGAACTAGATATAAGACAGGATATTATTAATCAACAGAATAATAATTTATTTTCTGATGCCCACAGACACAGTACTTTTAATTCAGGGATTGAAACAAATCATAATAAATCTTGTTTGGAAATGCACCTGAGAGAAATGGTACCAGTAATTAATACAGGTGTGATTCGTAAGTGTTCACCTTTGCAGAATAGACAAGTTTATAATAAGTTAGATAAAAATATGTGATTGACATTACATAGTACAATATTTCTTAAACGTGGAAACTGTTTGAGAAGTTAATAAGATAAAGACAGCACATTGACAATTTTGTATTTTTCATTGATAATAATATTGTTTCTAAAGATCTGAGAATCAAAATTAATTCTAACATAGAGTACCTTCCAGAGATCATAGAGTTGAATGGAATAGTATATTATAACAAACAATTATCAAACTAATGTATGTGTTTAAAATTCCTTTTTGATTAGAATTAAGACATTTGAACAGGAAATTAAAGATTTTAATATTCACAATGTCATGAGTTTGGAAGAACAGAAATCATTACAAGAATAAGTTTGTTCTAAAGAAGGGATTTTGTTAACAAAATTTCATAAAAAAATAAGTCGTTGGTTTAAAACTGTAAAGATTTTACTGGGAAGTCAGGTGAGGAAATAACAATTCAATATTTGGTAAGTTTTTTGCTGTTTTTATTGTTTCAAAGGTTTCTAGATATAAAACAGTTAAGGTGTTCGAAACAGGTGTTGTCCAATCATTTACATTATATATATATATATATATATATATATATATATATTTACATTATATATATATATATATATATATATATATATATATATATTGTAACAGTAGCTGGGTTCGAATACAGGTTTAATTGCCAGTATTGTTGCGAAGTAAATAGGTCAATGTGGTAAAATTTACAAATAGTCATTCGAACCCTGTTACACAAGAGTATGGATGAGTACATTAATCAATTAAAGGTATGAATGTATATCTATTTGCTGTACGTGTTAATATAATGGGTGAGAATTACTAATATATTTATATGTGAGAATGTAGAGAAGCGATTATATGTAGAGTTGCATTATTTTTTTAAAATTTTATTTGGGTTTTAAATAGATACTTCATTTATTAATATCCAGTGATAACACATGTTTCTTAAGCAAAACCCTTTAAACATATAAGGCTGGAAAATAATCAATGGAATGGAAAGATGTGCCATGGGTGGTTTCAGTTAATGACTGTCCATGGGAATTCTTAGAACTGGTCAAGAGTATTTTGAGAACAATGAAAGTTAAAAGCATTTCCGAGATCGGGTCATTGGTGTAGAAATGGAAAAGAAAAAGTAAGGTTAAAGAGCACTAAAGAATAGAACTATATTTGTTCTCAGTGATTGGAGTGGTGATTTTAAATTTAGAAAAAGCCGTAAACTGATATAGGGAAGCAGAGAAAGACATATAAACTGATCAACCTAATTATTAATTAAGAATTTTATTCATAATGTACTCCGGCTACATGCAGGTGTAAAAATAATCGTGTGGATTGTTAGACCGCTCAATGAAGCAGCTATTGTGGGACCCGCATGAACTTTATTCATGGATTTTTTTGTTTACTCAACCAAGCGTAATGGCCATGGAACTCTAAAAAAATAGACCCCCTCACAAACAAGTCAAACTCATCTACTTAAATTCTAGTAGAAATTGGTTTGGCCAGAATATTTCAGAGCTTATCATCATCATTCGGATCAGCGACTTTCATTAAAACCAACATCTTCTCTATGTTGTAAGCTTACAGATTATTAGCCTCTGCCATGTGAACAATCCCTCTTAAAAGGTAACTTTGATGTTTTTTTAATCTTCTTTAAATGAACATTTAGTAATGGCTAAAGAAACATGTGTTATGTCAATTTAAATAAAGTAATCAATATTTTATTAAATTGTTTAAAAAAATACAACTCTGATGTGTAGTCACACTTTTTCTTTAATATGTGTATTAATTATATATATATATATATATATATATATATATATATATATATATATATATATATATATATATATATATATATATTCTAACCTAATAAACGATGATTCCAATTGAATCAATTCGGAACTCCTTAACTCTTCCGTCTATGACGGGTATAGGACGTGTAACAAACCATATTTTACTTAATAATAGCTCGACATTTGGTTAGTTATATAATAATTCAGCTACAGAGATATGCCGTTCAGACAGAGATAGAATAAAAAAAAAATATCATTAATAAAATAAATTTAAAAAGAAAATTATTAATAAACTACCATTCTTTCTCTATCCAAAACACATTCTCTGAGCTGTAAGTACTTGCACTGTTCGACAATGATGATGATGATTTCATCATCATTGTTAATATTACTGACTAAAACAAAACATTCATTAATTTGCCAATATGATCTCAATATTTTTGTTATTATACAATTAGATGTTTCAATCTCTTAAGCCATGCCACACTTGTAATATTGATCATAATTTGATCAATTCTTAATTTAAGAGCACTTAATAATAATGACACTAATCTCAGGGTTCTCTGTTATATTTAATAAAATGCTCGGCAGTATTGTGTTGTCGCATATGACTGACATTCTGGTCGGCTGTAGGAAATATTTACCTTATTTAAATTCCAGGTGTCTTCATCCACACATTAACTATTATAATATTTAATGAGATGATAACCATATTCAATAACAATGCATAATTTTGAATAATAAAGCCTTTTTAATCCAGAATCTCAGTCGGAATGATGAAAAGACAAGGGTGCTTTTGTGTCCTTCCATTATCCATGACAACACAATAATTTAACTAAGATTTATTACTTAGACACTTCCTTAAATGTGTATTCAACAATGTGCAACCAAAGCTAGTAGTTTGGGAATAAAGTGATTTTACACACATATAAAATAAAATGTCTGGGTCTGAAGTTTTCAATTCCATAAATAATTCTTATTAAAGTATAATATAATGAAATATTCTGATCTGCTTACAATTGTCTATCTGGTGTTTTGAATTTAAGATTTCATAAATGATTTTGGACTCAAGAAAGTATTGCAAGTATTATGCCAATACACTTTTATTTAGCACATAAGAAAAATGACTCAAGACAACTTGTAACAAGACTATAATTTATTATTAAATTTTAACAAAATTCTAATTTATTATTATAGTTTAACAAAACTATCCTTTATGATTAACATAATAAACAAACATATACAATTTATTCGATCCCATATGGATAAAACAAAATATAACTAACATTAATTCGTCTATACTTTTAGACTTGGATTCGAACTACTTCTTCATCTTCTTTTTACATTTATGCAAATTGAATATAACAAAATAAATATTATTATCGATACATCAACTCATCCATTTAGTCTATCTTACATGAACGGCTACTTAAATTTATTGACTAACGATCTGTTTTAAAACAAAAATAATCTGATTCTAGGCAATGCGTACAAAAGATTTTTATTATCATATCTTTAATTAAATGATAGTTTTTATTTAGATAACTTATTATAATTTATGGGTTATTTATCAGAAGTTACACTTATTATTTTATATTTACCTTAATAACAACTGAAGTTGTTATACACATTGTATTCCTCAGTATAAGTTATATTGTGAGTGCTACTTAATCATTAACCCGAATTAAACTTAGTATTTGAACCCTCTATTGGCAAATAAAAATTTTTAAATCACTCAATTTTAAACTTACTCTCTCCATTGACTTACGTGTGGATTACGAGCACTATTCTGCCGCACAATCCAGACATTGATCATATATACTAGCATGCTATTTATACTAAATGGAGCTTGAGGAATTAACCTCCAATATACCCATTATATTGCCATAACTTTCTAAACAAAGTACAATAATCAACACCTTCCTTGGTGGAATTATCTCTATTTTCTCATGAGGAATATGGAATAACACTGAAGGTCTGTAGAGTTAACTACTACATTAAAATATGTTGGTGGGTCCTTGCCTCTTACTTGGGCATAATAGGAACACACACCAAATATAATCCTCTCCTGGGATTTTAACAAACGAAATACACTAAATACGATATAAATTACGGATCGTCCTAACTCTGAGAAGCGATCACTTGGGTTATAAACATACCCGAATACTAGTTTTATCTATTCCCCTCATGGAAAATAAAGCTTTTGGGGAGATCATTTTCCATCCCACAAAATAGATACATTACAATTATTACTTATGCGCATATTAAGCATATACCGATGCTATATCGGGGCAAGACAAGCAAATACACTAATTACACTAAATTTATGTTCCAGGGTATATTTAGATCAACGTCTGAAATCAATGGATATCACAGAATAAAACATAATAATTTTCACCCTTGCCAAAGAAACATTCAACAAGTAAGTGGTAGTATAGTATCTTGAACTAAATCAAGTGAATGCGTTAATAAAGAATAATTGGGAATAAGTTCCTCAATTAACATAGTATAAATTTGTTTCAAACTTTGAATAAGCAATATCTTGTATAGCACTTCTCTTTAATTACTTCTGATAATTTTAACTAGATATTTTACCTATTAAGTATCTAAATTTTTCTTCTTTTACGCATCTAACATATAAATTTATACCCCTCATTGCCTATCATAAGTAAACACATTTTATATAAAAAAAAAAAAATGTTTTTTTTTTTTTTTTTTCATGTCGAATATAAATTTAACCTAGAATAATTACATGAAAACATACCTTTATGATTACAAGGTCATTTAAATATTACTTGAATATACAGCTTTTAACCTGTTGATATATAAAAAAAAACACATAATTTTACAAATTAGTAAAAAAAAATCATTACTTAACAAGTGCTTATAATATCACTAGAAAAATGTTTTCTGTTGGGCACTTTATCCAGATGAAGAACTTGATCCATTCGTAGTTCACGAAGCAAATTTAAAATAAGAAACACATTTTATTATTTCATTTATAAAAAGTTGCCTTCATTCTGGTGCACTTAATAGTAGGCAAAGAAAAACATAGCAGCGTTGGATGTTAACTCTTTCTTGAATTAACTGCTATAATTATGGGATCCAAGAAAACAATACATATTTTGACATGACGAATATTTGACGATAAACGATCACATATACAATTCTTTTCTTTTTACTATTGGCGATACGTATCATTTTTAGCTAGCTGGCTTATGAATAAAATAATGCGCGAATTTTCCAAATATTATTATTATAAGGACTGCAGCTGACTTACGTGGATATAAAGTTTTAATGACTCCAATTGATGTATAATATAACCTATTATATTATGGTTATAATTAAGTCACTAATGTTTGTAGTTTTTATTCCTACTCTAGGAATTGTAATTTTTCTTTAATAATGAATTTTCTGTAAAATGCACACATACAAATTTTCTGATATTTGCCTTGAGAAAATTTATATTTTCTTTTTAAAAAATATACAGGTGCATAAGTAAGTATCATTTATCATTAATCTTATTTCTAGATAATTTTCAGTGAATAAAACATATTTTAACGTGGGGAACTTACATTATTTTCAAAGCAGACAACTTTTTTTAGAAAGAGCGCAAAATTTTCTAGTCAACTTTCCTTGGTTTTTATAATATGTCTTTTAATTATAATTTTTCTTTTATACCACAAAAAGATAATTAAATAAGGTAAAGTTAATAAATCATTGATTATTTCCTGGAAATTACTTATATTACTTATTTTAAATATAATGATATTTTCCGTGATTGCTGTAGTCAACACGGTCATTTTGAACTTTAGCCGAAGATAGAACATTTTTGCATATAAAAAGCTTTAAACAGGTAAATAGCAACAGAAGATTAGGATGTCTTATCAAAATATTTCAGCCAGACATGATATTGTTAAAATGTTACTTGAATTATATTTATTTCTGCAATAAAAAAAAATTAAAATTTGTTACCGAATTTCAGCACTGCTTCTTCTTGTAAAACTAGAGTCAGACTAAACTTTCCACAAAATTTGGCGGTCTTCTTTTAGCGACCTCTTACAGAAAAATAATCATTTAATTATACATAAACAAAGGAAAGAAAAAAAAACTTATTACTGTCATATATTTCCGTATGATTTAAATGGATTACAAAGTAATTTGACAAATAATGAAAAATAATAAATATATTTAACTAACACTGCTTATTAGTGATGTATAATTCTGTATACATTATTATCTAAAATAATTTAAAAATTACCAGAAGTTATTGTGCTTTATGATAAGACATTCATCCACTCTCCCCTCTACCCATCCAAAATCAATTACTGTTTATGATATGTGCTTTTATACTATATTAAATTGCTCTTATGGTTAATATTTTAACTAAATTATTCATGCTCTTCTTCAAAATGACATTGGATTACCAAATTTATTAGTTATTTGCTTAAAACACGTTACAGTGAGTAAATAGCATATTGTATTAATCACTTAATATTATTATTATTTTATCCTTTTATTTTCCAAAAAAGGATTGCAGTGTTTTCCTGTGGAAATAATGCTAAATAAACCAAGTGTCAATAAGACTAGGTTACAATTCTCCCACCGTTATGAAAAAATAAAAATAAAATAATACATACATTATTAATATTTCTTATTGTATTGCTAGGTCTATATCATACTTCTCTTAGAAGTTAATAAATTTAATCTTATAGATTTAATTTTGTTTAGGATATGGTAGTAAGCTTCGGGCATTATAGGTACCTCTTGTTCCATCAGGGGTTGAGACTAAAAAGGCATTCTCACCCACTTGTTTCACAATTTCATAGGGGCCTTCATAAAGATACATAAATTTTCGAAACATATGCTTCCGGAGATTACTCACATGGGGAGTTCTAATTAAGACGAAATCGTGGACTTTAAAAGGATGTGGACTGGTTTTGCAATAACGAGTGCATTTATCACCCATCTTTTTAAGGTTAATTCGAGCCATTGCTTGGTCATGTTCCACATTAATCTTTTCCTCTATTACGGGTAACGGTGTTTTTATTAGTAAAGGTTCGGGTCTACCAAAGTGTAGCCTAATTGGAGACATCCTAGTAGACTCATTAATAGTTATATTTATATAATTAATCACTTGTGGCAACTTATTGACCCACTGTTTGTGATCCCATTCTATATAAACTCGGAATAATCTACTTATTTCACGCATGATTCTTTCACTTGGATTGGATTGGGGATTTCTAATTGAGCACATGATATGTTGAATATTTTGCTTTTTACCCTACTTTTTCCATGTACCAGAGATGAATGCAGTAGCGTGATTGGTAAGTATTGAAGCTGGTTTTCCTACTAATGGAATTTGATAAGTTTCCAAGCACTTAATAACATTTTTAGCATCTGTTTTTGGAACTGGGTAAGCAGAGACATATTTGGTGAAAACGTCATACATCACAAGAATAAATTTTTGACGGTTGAAAGGTGGAAGTGGTCCATAAAAGTCCAGTGCCAACAATTCATTGGGCTGACTGGGCAGTATGGGTTGAAGTGTTCCCACATATGATTTATTTTGAAATTTAGTTTTCAAACAAATCTCACATTCCCTAAGTCTACGGGCAATGGATTCAGACATCTTAGGAAAATAAAAATGTTTCTTCATAATAGGTTCAATTTTCTGAAATCCATAGTGTCCATATTGAGAGTGCACATAATCTATTAGTTTATTTACTAAACATAAAGGAATAATCACTCTCCAGGAAGTTTCATCTCCCCTCATTAATTTCTTCATTAAAATCCTATCTTTAAACCTATACCCCTCTCTAATTCTATCTGCATATTTACTTTTCTGATCTAATTTAGCTGGATCTGATAAGATGTTAATTATTCTCTCCAGTCTAGCATCCTGTGCTTGCAGTAATTCTAAGTTTGTGTAATCTCTAACTATTTCTTCCTCTAACAAACTGGACATGTTACAAATAATTATATTTTCAGTATTGGGGTTTTGATAATTAACAGAAACAGGACTGCGACTAAGAATATCTGCAATGACATTATCCTGTCCTGAACAATAGATGATTTCATACTGATACTGTTGAAGATAGAGGCTCCATCTAATTAATCTTTCATTATTGAGGTAACTCTTGTTGAGGAACTCCAAACTACGATGATCAGTTAATACTATAATTTTTGATCCTAATAAAATTTGTCTAAGTTTTTGAAATCCCCACACAACAGCTAATGCCTCTTTCTCTGTAGTGGTATAATTAAGTTCAGCTCCCCTTAAATGTCGGCTTAAGAAATATAAGACTCTAGGTTCTTTATTTTCATTCAATTGGTATAAAATCAAACCTAAACCGAACCCACTACTGTCGGTTTGCAAATAGAACTCTTTATTTAAATCTGGATAGGCTAAAATTACTGTCTTTAAAAAGTTATCTTTAATAATTTGAAATTCCCTTGTATGTTCCTGGGTCTACCTCCACTTTTCACACTTTTTTAATAAAACAGATAAATGCATAGTATCATATGAACATTTTTTATAAAATCTGTGATAGTAGTTACACAGTCCCAAAAACGATCTTAAGTGCTTTCTGGTCTTAGGGACGGGAAACCTTTGAATGGCTGCAATTTTGTCTGGGTGAGGTTTGACCCCTTCCGCACTAACCAAATGACCAAGAAAAGAGATTTCTCGGGCAATTAATATACATTTTTCTAAGTTAATTTTTATATTGTTGTCTGAACATTCACAAAGAAACATGCTAAGATGCTGTAAATGATCATTTAAATTTTCCGAAGCAATGACAATATCATCGATGTATATAACTAAAAAATTTTTCAGTTCTTTTGAAAAGACCATATTCAAGCATCTGATAAGGCCAGCCCCACTATTAATTAAACCAAAGGGCATCCTTTGAAAAATATAAGATTGGCCCTGGTAACGGAATGCCGTATACTTTTGATCATTTTGATGGAGTGGGATTTGCCAATAGGTGGTGGTCAAATCAAATGTGGAGAATATGCTCTTCCCTTTGAACTTTGTCAATAACTTCTGTATAGGTGATGGTATGTCATGCTCTGGGACAGTATGCTGGTTAAGTGTACGGGCATCCAGACAGACTCTTATGGATCCATCTTTCTTTTTGACGACCACTAATGGATTCACATAAGAAGAAGGACTGGGTTTAATTATCTGCCAGTCAATCATTTTGTTAATCTGCTGCTGAACCTCTGCCTGGTATTGGTAAGGAATAGGATAAGTACGCTGCTGGAAAGGTTCATTATCTTTCCAATTGATTCTATGAACATACCCTTTTAATATACCAGGTATTTTGAAAAAAACACCACGATACTGGAACAACAATTGGAAAAATGGTTTATAGTATTCTGTGCCAATAATACATGAACCATCCAACTTAACTTTAATATTTACTGCAACTGTTGTTTCCTGTATGGTCATTAATTGATTCATCTGACTATTACAATTGACTATAAGAGGGCAAATCTCCTCTTTACATCCAAAAGTTCCATCTCTATAATTAATATAACAATTATTTAGAGTCATGAAATCCGAACCAATTATGGCTTCATGAATCAAACCTGGCATGATTAAAAAGACATGCTCAAATTTGCACATATTAATTTCTAGTGTAATAAAAACCTGTCTATTAGATAATTTGGTCTTCTTTCCATTAGCAAGTATTACCCTAATCACCTTTGTTGGTAAAATTGGAATTGATTGGTCAGCTAACTGAATTTTCAAGTATGTTTCTTCAGACAACAAGGAAGCTTGACTGCCCGAATCAATTAAAGTGTTGACAACAATTCCTGAAATGATAACTTTTATCATAGGACAGTTGTATAAAATGGGTGGCTCAGACATTTTTCCTGGTTCCAAATAATCAATGTCCAGGTCTATATTATTAATAATCCACATCATGCTGTTCCCCATATGTTTAAAAATAGGGCCCCGAAGTGAGGAACATTCCTGCGAGGTCCTTTTTAATTTAATGCCCCGCTATTTTTACTACCTTTGTTATTTTTCTTTGGCATCGTTGGGATACCACTAGTAGAAGGTTGATTCTCATTTAGAATCATTTTCTTCACTGTCGGCCTACTAAGGTGGCTATTCGGTCTACTATAGGGATTCGTCCTATAATACCCCTTTTCTTTACTTAACCTCCTCTTTCCCACATAGGACCTATCTATGAAATTAACATTGTTTACCATAGGATGGGTATCCCTATTTACCCTACTCCTATTTTCAATATTCCTATCACTAGTTTCTAGCGAATCCAAAATTTCGACTACCTCTTCTATAGTATGTAGGTCAGCAGCAATCAAGACCTGCTCGATATGCCTAGGTAAATTATGGCAAATTATTCTCACAATTTGGGTCTCAGATAAAGGATATGCTGTCAACGTTTTCAGTTTGATGGCCTGACTCCTGAAAAACTGAGTGTAACTGCCCTTATTTATATGATATCTTTCTTGAGATATCTGATATCTGAGGTTATCTTGGCGGTCTTCCCCCCAAAAACTGGCTAACATAAGATATTTAAAGTCCCCATATGTTTCCGGTTTTATAAATAACGATTGCCACCAATCTTTAGATGCCGCACTTAAATGGTTTGTGGCAATGGCAATCTTCTCTACCTCAGACAAATGACATAAGGTGAACAATTCGTCTAAATTTTGGAGATATTCATGTGGATTCTCCAGGTATTCTCCTTTAAAGAATTTTATTTTGAGGAATTTCAAGGCCATGGAGCTATTACTTTCGGGCTCTAACATGACTTTGTGTCTAGCCTCATTCAATGGATTGTACATTGATTCTACCGGGCTAATCATTGTATGTAACTCAGAGATTATGGGTTTATTATGAACATTATTAATCTCCTTAACCTGAGTTTCAGCTACATTTTTACTATGAACAACTTTATCCATATTAAGGTCCAGAGCTTGCATACGACTTTCTAATCCTAATTTATAATTTTACCATTCACAGTCTATTCTTGTAGAACTGTCCTTGAGGCCTACATTTAAATGTTGAATTTGTTGCTTTAACTGGTTAATAGTTTCATCTTTCTCTAACTCAAGTTTATCTTCTAGTCTTTGATATACTGTATTCTCACATTGAGTCATATATTCCCCTATTTCCTCCTTGAGATCATTATGTAATATTTGGGAATTATTCTTTAATATCTCATTAAAATGTTCTACTTTTCCTATCACTTGAATTAGCTCACCTTCTATATTTTTATTAATTTCATATTGGGTTACCTCTTGAGTTTCTAACTTAGCTATTCTGCTAGTAATCTGGCTCTGACATCCTTTTGATACATTGTCAGGTTCAAGAGTTATATTTTGGACTTCTTCTTTTAAGTTTCTAAACTCACTCCTAGCACTATCTAATTCTCCCTTCATACATTCTATTTTATCCTTAACTTCACTGTTTAATTCTACATATTGACTTATGAAGTCCTGCTGAATAGCCTCGATCATATTTTTGGCCCTTTCCAACTTTATTTCTATTTCTTTCTTAATTTTTATTTCTAGTTTTTCGGAGGCCAATTTTGACTCTTCTATATGGTTCGTTAACTTTTCCCTTAGGTCTTTGGTCTCCTGTATGTGATTGTCTATTTTACTGTCCAAATTTTGAATTTGGTTCTTTAATTCACTATTGGAATTTTGTATTTGACTTTCTATTTTACTCTCTAATTCACTATTGGAATTTTTTATTTGATTTTTTAATTCACTACTATTGGAATTTTTTATTTGACTTTCTATTTTACTTTCTAATTCACTATTGGAATGTTTTATTTAATTTTTTAATTCACTATTTAATTGTTGTACTTGACTTTCTATTTTACTTTCTGATTTTTGGATCTGTGCAGACAAATTTTGTAATATTGTAAATATTTGGACTTGCTCATCCCCAGGTAGATCTTTATCTACTTTAACTTTTTTCGGACTAACTTCATCCAAAGATTCTTGTTCCTCTCTGACTTCTACATGAAAATATGGTGTTTGGGTATCAGGGGATTGGAGATCTTAAGATTCTCCCAAATCCTCTGAAATATCCTGACTATCTTGGTTTTCACTCATATTTAAAATTTTTAACTCTTTCTGTTATTTGACAGTACTGAAATTAGTAATGAACTATTAATAATATTGATAAGCAATTATTGACAAGACATCCTGCCTCCATGCCTCTCCTATCAAAACAATCTACACCACAACTATGCCCTGATATTCATATAACTAAAGTCCCAATATTAACTACCGAATATTCTTTTCTCATATGCTACTTGGTCCATAGAAATCTCACCAAACCATTATGTAATATGGTATAAGTGCCAATCACACCACCAGACAAGCAAATCATCATAAATGATAAAACCATTACAACATTTTATGGAATTGCTTACAGACCAGAACATTATAAACTAAGAAATTTATTTATTCAGTGGCAAAGATTATGTCATAAAATAGACATTCATATAATATCTTATGGCTAAAGAAACAATTTATCATTGGCAAACATTTTCAATCACTGAACAATTCATTCATTCACGTGCAAATAATATTTATATTCATTTCAAGAACATTTTACTAAATCTATTGTGGCTAACTATAGCCATCGATGGCCCCTTATAGTTGGGCAGCAATTTCAAACCTAATAAACGATGATTCCAATTGAATCAATTCGGAACTCCTTAACTCTTCCGTCTATGACGGGTATAGGACGTGTAACAAACCATATTTTACTTAATAATAGCTCGACGTTTGGTTAGTTATATAATAATTCAGCTACAGAGATATGCTGTTCAGACAGAGATAGAATAAAAAAAATATCATTAATAAAATAAATTTAAAAAGAAAATTATTAATAAACTACCATTCTTTCTCTATCCAAAACACATTCTCTGAGCTGTAAGTACTTGCACTGTTTGACAATGATGATGATGATTTCATCATCATTGTTAATATTACTGACTAAAACAAAACATTCATTAATTTGCCAATATGATCTCAATATTTTTGTTATTATACAATTAGATGTTTCAATCTCTTAAGCCATGCCACGCTTGTAATATTGATCATAATTTGATCAATTCTTAATTTAAGAGCACTTAATAATAATGACACTAATCTCAGGGTTCTCTGTTATATTTAATAAAATGCTCGGCAGTATGGTGTTGTCGCATATGACTGACATTCTGGTCGGCTGTAGGAAATATTTACCTTATTTAAATTCCAGGTATCCTCATCCACACATTAACTATTATAATATTTAACGAGAAGATAACCATATTCAATAACAACGCATAATTTTGAATAATAAAGCCTTTTTAATCCAGAATCTCAGTCGGAATGATGAAAAGACAAGGGTGCTTTTGTGTCCTTCCATTATCCATGACAACACAATAATTTAACTAAGATTTATTACTTAGACACTTCCTTAAATGTGTATTCAACAATGTGCAACCAAAGCTGGTAGTTTGGGAATAAAGTGATTTTACACCCATATAAAATAAAATGTATGGGTCTGAAGTTTTCAATTCCACAAATAATTCTTATTAAAGTATAATATAATGAAATATTCTGATCTGCTTACAATTGTCTATCTGATGTTTTGAATTTAAGATTTCATAAATGATTTTGGACTCAAGAAAGTATTGCAAGTATTATGCCAATACACTTTTATTTAGCACATAAGAAAAATGACTCAAGACAACTTGTAACAAGACTATAATTTATTATTAAATTTTCACAAAATTCTAATTTATTATTATAGTTTAACAAAACTATCCTTTATGATTAACATAATAAACAAACATATACAATTTATTCGATCCCATATGGATAAAACAAAATATAACTAACATTAATTCGTCTATACTTTTAGACTTGGATTCGAACTACTTCTTCATCTTCTTTTTACATTTATGCAAATTGAATATAACAAAATAAATATTATTATCGATACATCAACTCATCCGTTTAGTGTATCTTATATGAACGGCTACTTAACTTTATTGACTAACGATCTGTTTTAAAACAAAAATAATCTGATTCTAGGCAATGAGTACAAAAGATTTTTATTATCATATCTTTAATTAAATGATAGTTTTTATTTAGATAACATTATAATTTATGGGTTATTTATCAGAAGTTACACTTATTATTTTATATTTACCTTAATAACAACTGAAGTTGTTATACACATTGTATTCCTCAGTATAAGTTATATTGTGAGTGCTACTTAATCATTAACCCGAATTAAACCTAGTATTTGAACCCTCTATTGGCAAATAAAAAATTTTAAATCACTCAATTTTAAACTTACTCTCTCCATTGACTTACGTGTGGATTACCAGCACTATTTCGCCGCACAATCCAGACATTGATCATATATACTAGCACGCTATTTATACTAAATGGAGCTTGAGGAATTAACCTCCAATATACCCATTATATTGCCATAACTTTCTAAACAAAGTACAATAATCAACACCTTCCTTGGTGGAATTATCTCTATTTTCTCATGAGGAATATGGAATAACACTGAAGGTCTGTAGAGTTAACTACTACATTAAAATATGTTGGTGGGTCCTTGCCTCTTACTTGGGCATAATAGGAACACACACCAAATATAATCCTCTCCTGGGATTTTAACAAACGAAATACACTAAATACGATATAAATTACGGATCGTCCTAACTCTGAGAAGCGATCACTTGGGTTATAAACATACCCGAATACTAGTTTTATCTATTCCCCTCATGGAAAATAAAGCTTTTGGGGAGATCATTTTCCATCCCACAAAATAGATACATTACAATTATTACTTATGCGCATATTAAGCATATACCGATGCTATATCAGGGCAAGACAAGCAAATACACTAATTACACTAAATTTATGTTCCGGGGTATATTTAGATCAACGTCTGAAATCAATGGATATCACAGAATAAAACATAATAATTTTCACCCTTGCCAAAGAAACATTCAACAAGTAAGTGGTAGTATAGTATCTTGAACTAAATCAAGTGAATGCGTTAATAAAGAATAATTGGGAATAAGTTCCTCAATTAACATAGTATAAATTTGTTTCAAACTTTGAATAAGCAATATCTTGTATAGCACTTCTCTTTAATTACTTCTGATAATTTTAACTAGATATTTTACCTATTAAGTATCTAAATTTTTCTTCTTTTACACATCTAACATATAAATTTATACCCCTCATTGCCTATCATAAGTAAACACATTTTATATAAAAAAAAAATGTTTTTTTTTTTTTTTTTCATGTCGAATATAAATTTAACCTAGAATAATTACATGAAAACATACCTTTATGATTACAAGGTCATTTAAATATTACTTGAATATACAGCTTTTAACCTGTTGATATATATAAAAAAAACACATAATTTTACAAATTAGTAAAAAAAAATCATTACTTAACAAGTGCTTATAATATCACTAGAAAAATGTTTTCCGTTGGGCACTTTATCCAGATGAAGAACTTGATCCATTCGTAGTTCACGAAGCAAATTTAAAATAAGAAACACATTTTATTATTTCATTTATAAAAAGTTGCCTTCATTCTGGTGCACTTAATAGTAGGCAAAGAAAAACATAGCAGCGTTGGATGTTAACTCTTTCTTGAATTAACTGCTATAATTATGGGATCCAAGAAAACAATACATATTTTGACATGACGAATATTTGACGATAAACGATCACATATACAATTCTTTTCTTTTTACTATTGGCGATACGTATCATTTTTAGCTAGCTGGCTTATGAATAAAATAATGTGCGAATTTTCCAAATATTATTATTATAAGGATTGCAGCTGACTTACGTGAATATAAAGTTTTAATGACTCCAATTGATGTATAATATAACCTATTATATTATGGTTATAATTAAGTCACTAATGTTTGTAGTTTTTATTCCTACTCTAGGAATTGTAATTTTTCTTTAATAATGAATTTTCCATAAAATGCACACATACAAATTTTCTGATATTTGCCTTGAGAAAATTTATATTTTCTTTTTAAAAAATATACAGGTGCATAAGTAAGTATCAATTATCATTAATCTTATTTCTAGATAATTTTCAGTAAATAAAACATATTTTAACATGGGGAACTTACATTATTTTCAAAGCAGACAACTTCTTTTAGAAAAAGCGCGAAATTTTCTAGTCAACTTTCCTTTGTTTTTATAATATGTCTTTTAATTATAATTTTTCTTTTATACCACGAAAAGATAATTAAATAAGGTAAAGTTAATAAATCATTGATTATTTCCTGGAAATTACTTATATTACTTATTTTAAATATAATGATATTTTCGGTGATTGCTGTAGTCAACACGGTCATTTTGAACTTTAGCCGAAGATAGAACATTTTTGCGTATAAAAAGCTTTAAACAGGTAGATAGCAACAGAAGATTAGGATGTCTTATCAAAATATTTTAGCCAGACATGATATTGTTAAAATGTTACTTGAATTATATTTATTTCTGCAATAAAAAAAAAAATTAAAATTTGTTACCGAATTTCAGCACTGCTTCTTGTAAAACTAGAGTCAGACTAAACTTTCCACAAAATTTGGCGGTCTTCTTTTAGCGACCTCTTACAGAAAAATAATCATTTAATTATACATAAACAAAGGAAAGAAAAAAAAACTTATTACTGTCGTATATTTTCGTATGATTTAAATGGATTACAAAGTAATTTGACAAATAATGAAAAATAATAATTATATTTAACTAACACTGCTTATTAGTGATGCATAATTCTGTATACATTATTATCTAAAATAATTTAAAAATTACCAGAAGTTATTGTGCTTTATGATAAGACATTCATACACTCTCCCCTCTACCCATCCAAAATCAATTACTGTTTATGATATGTGCTTTTATACTATATTAAATTGCTCTTATGGTTAATATTTTAACTAAATTATTCATGCTCTTCTTCAAAATGACATTGGATTACCAAATTTATTAGTTATTTGCTTAAAACACGTTACAGTGAGTAAATAGCATATTGTATTAATCACTTAATATTATTATTATTTTATCCTTTTATTTTCCAAAAAAGGATTGCATTGTTTTCCTGTGGAAATAATGCTAAATAAACCAAGTGTCAATAACACTAGGTTACCATATATATATATATATATATATATATATATATATATATATATATATATATATATATACATATATCGGAATGAATGAATTGTATGTTTAAGATATTAATATATGTGTGCATGTGCTAATAAATCTTAGAATTAATTACAACATATATATATATATATATATATATATATATATATATATTATTAACATTCTGGGTGTCTTTTAACTGATGGGATATTGTAATAGGATTGGATTTAGATAGAAATTATCTTTAGAGATCGAAGGCATCTTTTACTGAGATCACTCATGGCTTTGTTCTCCTGATAAACATTGTTTCGCCAGACCCTCAAGATTGAGTTAATTCAGATAAAATACACAAAGAGTGTCCATTGGAACTTTTGTTTGTGCTTTCGAGATGCATAATTCTTATTAATGGATAATATTGGCACTTGAGAGGGACTTTGGCCTTTGCTCATAAATATCCATGCTCGAAGCTTAGGGTAATAACTTATACACACTAAATTCTTTGAACAAGATTGTGGGTAGAATATTAAAAATAGCTGCCCAGTGTGTGGCATGATATTCAAATATCACATGCTTAATATATATATATATATATATATATATATATATATATATATATATATATATATATATATATATATATATATATATATGTCAACAGATGGCGTTCTTCCAAAAACACCGTCAAGCATTTGCTTACATAAACGTCAGAGCATGCATTCACTATCTCTAACTTTAATTCCACTTTCAGATCATGATTTCAAGCTATTTGCTATCGTCAGTGAAAGATAGGAATTTTAGAAACTAGATCTAAACACAAACTCTGAGCGTTTATGAAACAGTTTCTATTCAGCTTGCAAGCATGAATCTTTTAGACATGTAATGTCTTCAAACTCAGCATAGCAAGCCAGATAGCTACATGGGTCTAATCTCAGTTCAGCATCACCACATAGTAGAAGCCTCTGCAATAAATATCATTGCTAGAAAGACCTCAAAGGTACATTTATGAAAAACAAAAAACAACTTAAAAACTTGCTAATGCTTGTATTTATGTCAACAGATGGCGTTCTACCAAAAACACCATCAAGCATTTGTTTACATAAACATCAGAGCATGCATTTACTATCTCTAACTTTAATTCCACTTTCAGATCATGATTTCAAGCTATTTGCTATCATCAGTGAAAGACAGGAATTTTAGAAACTAGATCTAAACACAAACTCTGAGCATTTATGAAACAGTTTCTATTCAGCTTGCAAGCGTGAATCTTTTAGACATGTAGTTTGAAGACATTACGTGTCTAAAAGATTCATGCTTGCAAGCTGATTCAACCTACGTGTCTAAAAGATTCATGCTTGCAAGCTGAATAGAAACTGTTTCATAAACGCTGAGAGTTTGTGTTTAGATCTAGTTTCTAAAATTGCTGTCTTTCACTGACGATAGCAAATAGCTTGAAATCATGATCTGAATGTGGAATTAAAGTTAGAGATAATGAATGCATACTCTGATGTTTATGTAAACAAATGCTTGATGGTGTTTTTGGTAGAACGCCATCTGTTGACATAAATACAAGTGTTAGCAAGTTTTTAATTTGTTTTTTGTTTTTCATAAATGTACCTTTGAGGTCTTTCTAGCAATGATATATATTGCAGAGGCTTCTACTATGTGGTGATGCTGAACTGAGATCAGACCCATGTAGCTATCTGACTTGCTATGCTGAGTTTGAAGACATTATGTGTCTAAAAGATTTACGATTGCACGCTGAATAGAAACTGTTTCATAAATGCTCAGAGTTTGTGTTTAGATCTAGTTTCTAAAATTCCTGTTTTTCACTGATGATAGAAAATAGCTTGAAATCATGATCTGAAAGTGGAATTAAAGTTAGAGATAGTGAATGCATGCTCTGACATTTATGTAAACAAATGCTTGATGGTGTTTTTGGTAAAACGCCATCTGTTGACATAAATACAAGCATTAGCAAGTTTTTAACTTGTTTTTTGTTTTTCATATATATATAGCTTTTCTCATTACTATTTAATTTCGTTAAACTAATGCTATATTACAAATTATTTCTTTGGGAATATCTATTTGCATCCTTAACATAATTTATGAATTCCTATCATCATTTCATTGACTGAGTTGTCTTTAATGTTGCTTAAATACTTATTACTATTTCCACCCAGCATATTTGTGGTTCTGAGCCTACTCTAATTCTGAGCATCTATCCTACGAATTTATAAGAATTATGCTGCAAGTGATGAGAAAAGCAATCAGGAATAATTCAGAAATGCAGTCTCCCACTAACTTACTCAAGGCAGCTTGTACTTAGAACATGAAAAAAGTATATGTGTAACGTAGTAAGGATCCAATTAATTATCTAATAAAATAACTGTCATGTGCCTATATGTTGTAAGAATCCAATTGATGACATGGGGAAAAAAGGTCATATCTGACTATGGTCGGACATAGGGTATTCATGTAAGATGCTGGATATAACACAATGAAGTACATGACTCATGATTACATTTATCTTCAATATACTATCCTAAGACTTAGCCATCAAATTTACATGTAATTTAAGTCAGTGTATCCACATCTCACCTTTCTTTTTTGGATTGTTTGCCTCAGTGTTCAAACTCAGTAAGAATTGGCATTCCACTCTTGTAACAGGGATGTAGTTACACATATTCCTGGTCAGAGAAGCTTACCCAAGTTAGCATTCAATAATTATCCTTATCTAGGAATTTCTATCATAGACATTATATAATAATATATGTTTATGTGTATATATAGGTATGGGGTGTTGGCTTTATAGATGAATGCAAAGACTTATTCAATAAATTAGAAAGACTTTATCTGTTCAACAAAATTTATAACATTTATTTATAAACGTAAGCAGTATTCAAATGGTAAATAAATTTGATAAAATTAAAGAGATATTAAAAATATTTACATATGGATATGAGATTATACATACATATTCACAGTTTAAATGCTTGCAATGAGCATCTATAATATTAGCGATTTCTTTAATCTGAAGTTACCAATTCTTACTTCCCAAGATAGATACTCATGTTGCAGATATTCCTAATTAAAATCATCATGTTGACTTTATTATCCATGTAATTAATTAACTAAAATTAATTTAACATTTAATGACAATGTTGATTTGACTTGTCGCTCTAGTTATGATAATTTAACTTGCTTAGAGATCTCTTTATCATTTATCACATAATAATTTAGAAAGCATAGCAGATATATCCAGGAAGTTAATCATTTATACAGAATTCCTTAAGTAACTACCATTAGTAAAACAAATAATACATAAAGCAAATTTGCTTTCATAAGTGTGTGTTATTAGGGTCAACAAAAAAAAATAAGAATATGGTCAAGTGCTCGGGCCAGGAAATTGAGTCTATATGTTGTTTCAAAAAAAAAATTTGGTCTAAATTGAATCTTCCCACCTGTTCTCTTTGTATTTCTGTTAAATTGAATTCTCCCAAAATGTTGAATCTGAATAATACACTCACTTTTCCACAAGATAGGAATCAATCAATAATAATAATTAAATAATAATAATAATAATAATACATTCATAAAAAATATTTATAATGCATAACATAGTAATATATATATATATATATATATATATATATTACTATGTTATGCATATATAAATATATATATATATATATATATATATATATATCAGGGATCATTTCAGGAATCAATCATCAGGCTCATTTCATTAAAGTTTTTCTCATTTTATAGTTCATACAGTTTATATGCACTCCTCTCTTTGGGGCAAGAATCATTCACTGTTGCTGTTGTGTAGCATGCTGTGGACAATTCTACCCTGATGGATATTGGTTTTCTTCTGGTCTTTTTCTAACGATTTCTTGCTGTATGAAGTAAGTATGTCAGAAGCTATAAATGTATAGTTATGGCTATATACTTTCTAGGGTTATGTGATTCGTGCTCTACCCATAGCAATCAACTGCTCTAGCAAAAACACATTGTAATGGCTTCCTTAATTTCATATACAGCTTGAAATCAAAAGAAATATTTTTTAAACATGATAAAATTTGCTTTTTTTAGCATCTATCATATTATATATATATATATCTTTAGAAGTTTGAAATGATTATTTTTACATTCACTAACCATTTAATTTTATCTGCATAATTTGTTTATCTGCAACATCTCTTGTTTGTTTTCTAAATCTGTGACAAATTTGGTCTAAATGTTAAATTAAAAAAAGATTTCAAACAACAGTTTCCATATTGAATCAAAATCTGGCTATTTTTTTGGTAGTCTTCCGTTATGCATACTGTGGCTGCTAGGCAATGCTGCCGAATCACCAAGAAGCCTGCAAGTAATAAATTTCTATAGAAAAATGACTAAAATCAATGGATAATTAATTAAAGTGCCTACGGCAAGATATTAAAAAAAATCGCTGAAGTCTGTGAAATTAAAACGCCTAAGGCTTGACATCAAAAGTAAATAAAAAAAATCAAATACAAAAAAAAGTAAGTAAAAAATCAAGTGAAATAATATGTAAATTTTAAAAAGAACACAGACACACAAAATGGGTCCAAAAATCGCTGAAATCGATAGAAAATTAAAACTAAAACACGTCCAAAGCTGAAATCTGTGAAATTAAAATACATAAAGCTAGACATCAAAAGTAAGTAAAAAATGAAGTACAAAAAATGTAACTAAAAAAATCAAGTGAAATAATATGCAAATTTTAAAAAAGTAATTAATTGTAATTAAATTTTAAAAAAAGTGCACACAAAATCAGTAAAAATACAGAAAATACCCCCCCCCCAGTGATAAATTGAAATGGCTCAAAAATATATAAAATATAAATTAAAAAAAATTGCTCAAAAGTAAGTAAAATACAAACTGTGAAAACAGAAATCACCCCCCCTCCATTTTTACTCTTATGCAAAGGAAAGTAAATTTTGGATAACTTATATATAAATAATTAAAAAAAAATATCAAAGTTTAAAAATCTATAAACTTGCCACTTCCTGACCTTCCAATTTTGCAGGATGGGCAAGATAGCACACTTTCTTTACAATCTTCTCCCAAATATTGTTTTCATGCTGTGACCATGCTCCTATTCAAATCCAAACATTTATTCGTGATTGGATAGTCCATTGGTTTTTATTCCACAAATAAATGATTCAGGTGGCTGAGAGAAGTTGTAATCAGCAGCTCTTGAACCAGGTTTCTTTTCAGAGTGCTAAGCGATTTTGACATACACTGATGTTGCATTTACATTGCATTCCTGGGCTGATGTAAAGCCTCATTTGATGACCATTGATGCAGACGTTTTGAGATAGCAGAACACTTTTATTTTGTAAAAACTCCACTGTCTCATTTTCTGTTTTTGGGAGATCCCACATTTTCATCATTTGGCAAAGCAAAGATAAAAACACTATACCTACTTTAATTTCAGCATGTTTTTTAAAATGTTGCCTGAAAGATTTGTGCATGTTAACTATTGTATTGATTTGCATATAAAGAGTCCATATTAACACCATCAAAAATACAAATAATCCCAACAAATTGTATTTTAGCACTGAGAAAATAATTATTAGATCATAATAAAACTAAGCAGGTATTTCAAAAGATTGTTCAGTTTGATTTTGATCAAATTTGTTAACCCAAGGAATTACATTTTTCATGAAAAATTCTATTATGTCATATGTTTTTCTTAGAAATTTATAGTATAGCACACCACATTTTTAATGCCCTATGGTTTGTAACCATTTTCTCAACAAATGATTTAGAAAAACGATGTGGCACTGGTAAAATGGACAAAAATTTTTGCTATCAGATATTTATGTTTTTATTTTTTGATGCATATTCATGACCCACTAAAAATTTAATGTCATAAGTGCTAGTATACAGTAATCATGCCAAATATGTATTTGTGCTCAATATACAGTCCTATTACATGAGATTTGTGTTTTGTTTTAATATATTATTACCATTATTGCATACTAAAAAGGTATTATACCCCCATCATCCTGATTCACCTACTATGTCCCATAGTAATATCTTTTCAAAGTTCAAACCTTTCCAAGTGTAGGTATATTCACTTAAATTCATCATAAATAATCTATAGTATGGTATATTTGTGTGTATGTGTGTCTATAAAGGTATAGCATATTAACTGTAATAATTATATGCATATGATGAATATACATATTGAAACAGTCGAATGAAGTGACTCTCTTCTTTTATCTACTATAGTACATAGTAATAAGTTTTTTATAATTATCTATGATTGAGTATGCATATATTAAATTAAATATATTCTGATATTGTCATATTAAATATAAGGAGTGTGTGTATTTATTATTATATAATTATGTATACCTATGTGAAATGAGCGTCTACGCACATACAAGTTAAAATTTGTAAAACTAAATCTAAAGTAAACCTTGCTTATATGTAATGTGGACATACATATTCGTGTGAAAGGCCCAGTAATGTAATAGATTTAAGAGCAATACAATTCTTTGACATTATTTTAGAATTAAATTATTATAGGCTGATGTGTAAACTAATCTTATTTTTACATATAAAGTCTATTAAAATCAAATGAGTTGCACATGTAAGTTATTTACAAGTTCTAAAGTTTGTTTTCTAAAATCCTTTCACTAAATATTGACCTAATTAGTGCCCTAAAAAAGACAGTGGTAAAAGGCAAAAAATAACCCATTGCAAACCTATTTTAAAACCAACTGCAGTTAAAAAAATCTGGGAACTGCCTTCAAAAATTGATAACTCAGCATGATTCTCTGTCTTTGCTAAAAAATAGTGTAAATCAATTAATTGAAAAAAAAATGTAAATAAGTTTAATAATGAGCAGTGTATAAACTAAAATTTCAGCTTTGGCAAAATATATCCTTTTATTTTTACTTTTATTTATTTTTTATTAAAAGATATGTGATTTTATGATGTCAATTGTGGGGCAGAAGATAACTATTAGTACTGATAAGAACTAAAAATAAATGTTAAAAAGACTAAAGTAATGTTTAATCGATTTGCTCAAAATTTGAAAATAAAGATTGATTATGAAGAATTAGAAGAAGTTAACAGTTACAAATACCTTGGTCAGATTATTAATACAGATGGAAACATAATGGAGGAAATTAATTACAGAATTAAACTTGGTTGGAGTGCATTTGTTAGAAATAACTTGATACTAAAAGGAAATATGCCTATGTGTTTGAAAAGGATGGTTTTTAACAAATGTGTTTTACCAGTTCTTACTTATGGATCTAAGACTTGGACACTTAATAGAAGAGCAATCCAGAGACTTTAGAACACTCAAAGGAGTATGGAGAGATGTATGTTGGGAGTAACAAGAAGAGATCGAAAATGCAATGTATGGGTAAGACAACAAACAGGTGTTACTGATGTTATTAAAAAAATTAAGAGATTGAAATGGAGTTGGGCTGGACATATTGCTAGAAGAGATGATAATAGATGGACAATTGAAATTTTAAACTGGATTCCAAGAGATTGTAAAAGACCCAGAAGAGACCACATGTGAGATGAATGGATGAAATAAAAAAATGTGCAGGGGTGTTGTGGAGAAGAGAAGTTAAGGATCGGAGAAGATGGATTAAACTTGGAGAGACCTTCATCCTGCAGTGGATTGATAATGGTTCATGATGATGATGATGACTGATAAGTAGAGATGGGAGAAAAAGAAGACCCACAACATCTGCTCACTGATGGAGAAAGCAATCTAAGTGTTCCCACCATGTTAGGTAGAAGAAGAAAGAACACCAGTAATAAACTTCTGCAGAACTCTATTTCAATTATAAAATCAGGCTAAACTTAAAAGTTAGCTATCCTATTCTGCAAATGTGCACAATAAAAAATCTTTCTCATTATTTAAATTTCTTAAACTATGAAGTAAATCTAATCTTGTAATTCTTGCTCCAACTTATGTAGCTTTAAATTCATCTAAATTAAATGAAACTCACTTGAAATGATTATATCTATTTTGTTTTATCTTTGTTTGAAAATATATGATTAATGCGATGATTGATTCGGAATGGAGTTTAATATAAAATTTAGTTATTTAGTGTAATTACAATTGTTTTTTTTTTGTGTGTACTTCTTTAAAAATTATGTATTTTGAGTGATGTTTTTGATTTGTGCGTGCACTTTTAAAAATATTTTGCCATTACAACTGTTATAGATGTCTCAAAGTTTGAATGTTCTTTTTGCCTACATAGAAACAAAGATAAAACAAAATATGTATAATCATTTCAAGTAAGTTTCATTTAGTTTAGAGGAATTTAAACTTATATAAGATTGACTAAGATCTATAAGTTTAGATTTATTTCATGGATTAAGAAATTTTAATAATGAGAAAGATTTTTGTTGTGCACATTTACAGACTAGGATAGATAGCTTTTAAGTTTAGCCTGATTTTAGAATTGAAATAAAGTTGTTCAGAAATTTACTTTGAGTGATGTTTTTGATCTGTGTGTGCACTCTTAAAAATATTCCACCATTACAACTGTTTTTGATGTCTCAAAGTTAGAATGTTGTTTTTGCCTACATAGAAACTATCCATGTTATATTTTTATAATCATCTGCAATCTGTTGGAAGAAGCTTCTCCAAATAATTTTTATTCAAAGTCTCACAGATGGAATATTACTTTTTCCTACTTTCAAATTGCCCATGATGTGTTTCTTTTGTAAGTACCTTTTTTGTAAGTATTTGTGGTTTTTTTGTGTGTATGTTGTACTTGGATTTTTTGGCTGTTAGGAATACTAACTGATATATATATATATATTTCCAATATGTGTGCCTTTATAATATACATGTTAGGAATACTAACTGATATATATATATATATTTCCAATATGTGTGCCTTTATAATATACAACATTTTAAAATTGTTTTGGGAGACTTTAATGCTAGAATAGGTAGAAAAATGAAAGATGAAATTGCTGTAGGTAATTTTGGTTATGGTAATAGAAATGAGAGAGGACATAGACTTGTGGAGTTTGCAGAAAAAGAAAAACTTTATATTATGAATTCATTTTTTGAGAAAAATGTTAAAAGGAAATGGACATGGAAACATCCAAATGAAAGTACAGAAGAATTGGATTATATTTTGACTAACAGAAAATACATATTTCAAGCTTGTAATGTTCTTAATAAATTTAACACAGGAAGTGATCATCGATTAGTAAGGTGTAAGTTACGTGTTAACGTAAAACTAGAGAGACAAAAATTATTAAGAAGAATAATATTTACAGTTGATATTCCTAATCTTCAGAAACATTCTAATGAATTTAAATTAGAACTTACAAATAGGTTTCAAGTGTTAGGAGGTTTTGAACATGATTCAGATTTGAATGAAATTAATATGAAAATAGCTGATACACTTTTAAAAACTGCAACAAAGATAGCAGGTAGAAAAAAGCAGCAATTGACTAATAAAATTTCTACTGAGACTAGAGAATTTATGAAGAAAAGAAGGAATATGAAGATATACAAAAACGATGTATTAAAAAGAATTGAATATCTCGAATTTTGTAAAATGGTACGGAAAAGAGTTGAAAATGATATAAGAAAGTATAACTTTGAAATAGCAAGGAAAGCTGTAGAAGAAAGTAAAAGTCTCAAGAATGTTAAACAACATTTTGGTATTGGTAGGAAATTTGTATCTGGAATAAGAAAAAAAGATGAAATTATTATTAAAAAGAGAGATGACGTCATGAAATTGGTAGAAGATTTTTATCAAGAATTATATAGTAATAAAGCACAAGTACCTCCTATATCTACTACATCTTCCGAATTGCCCAGAATTTTAAATGAAGAAGTGAGACATGCAATTAAATGTATCAAGAAAGGAAAGGCTCCAGGAAATGATGGAATTATAATTGATATATTAAAAGAAGCAGGTGAAGAAATAGAAACAATTTTAGAAAAGTTATATACCAAATGTCTAAATGGTAAAGATGTACCGGAAGATTGGAAGAATGCAGTAATAATATTAATATTTCAAAAAGGTGATAAAGAAGATATTAGAAATTACAGACCTATCAGCCTTTTATCAGTTTTATATAAAATTTTTACCAAGATAATTACAACTCGTCTACAGAGAACTTTGGATTTCCACCAACCAAGAGAACAAGCTTGATTTAAAAGTGGTTTTAGTACAATAGATCATATCCAGGTATTGAGAAAAGTCATAGAAAGGACAAACGAATATGACTTGTCATTATGTTTTGGATTTGTAGATTATGAAAAGGCATTCGATTCTATACACATTTCTTCAGTGATTAAAGCATTGGATCATCAAGGTATAGATCCAGGATATTGTCATATTTTAAAGAATATTTATAAAAATGCAACAGCAACAATTAGATTACATAATGATACTGGAAAAATCAACATTGAGAAAGTTGTAAGACAAGGTGACTCCATATCTCCAAAACTTTTACAGCAGTGCTGCAAGAAGTATTTTGTGGATTAAAATGGGAAACTAAAGGAGTGAAAGTAAATGGAGAGTATTTAAGTCATTTAGATTTCGCAGATGATGTAGTTGTTTTTGCAAATAATGCTTCAGAGCTGCAGGAAATGTTGCAGGAGTTAGCAGATGAAAGTAGAAAAGTAGGACTAAAGATAAATGTTAAAAAGACTAAAGTAATGTTTAATCGATTTGCTCAAAATATGAAAATAAAGATTGATTATGAAGAATTAGAAGAAGTTAACAGTTACAAATACCTTGATCAGATTATTAATACAGATGGAAACATAATGGAGGAAATTAATCATAGAATTAAACTTGGTTGGAGTGCTTTTGGTAGAAATAACTTGATACTAAAAGGAAATATGCCTATGTGTTTGAAAAGGATGGTTTTTAACAAATGTGTTTTACCAGTTCTGACTTATGGATCTGAGACTTGGAAACTTAATAAAAGAGCAATACAGAGACTTCAAACCACTCAAAGGAGTATCGAGAGATGTATGTTGGGAGTAATAAGAAGAGATCGAAAACGCAATGTATGGGTAAGACAACAAACAGGTGTTACTGACCTTATTGAAAAAAATAAAAGATTGAAATGGAGTTGGGCTGGACATATTGTTAGAAGAGATGATAATAGATGGACAATTGAAATTTTAAACTGGATTCCAAGAGATTGTAAAAGACCCAGAAAGAGCCCACATGTGAGATGGATGGATGAAATAAGAAAATGTGCAGGGGTGTTGAGGAGAAGAGAAGCTAAAGATCGGAGAAGATGGATTAAACTTGGAGAGACCTTCATCCTGCAGTGGATTGATAATGGTTGATGATGATGATGATATATATATATATATATATAAAGTAAATTGGATATTATTTGTTAAATAATTCAAAACAAGCACTAAAAAATTTTGTACAAACATATATGTGTGATGTTATATATATACAGTTTCATGTTCTATTTCTTCAAACATTGAAAATAATATTTTAGAATTTTTCTAATCCTATAACATCTAAATTCTGATTAAAATTTAGTTCACCATTTGTGAAAGCTAAGGTCAGTGTGTGTGCGATTTCAAGCTATCTTCGCAATATATATCTTTTAACTAAATACATGAAATAATTAAAAAAAATATTTAAATGTGCTCAAATATTTAACAAAACATACATGAAATAATATTTATTTTTACAAAGCACAAACGGTATTAAAATTAAACATATATTGCTGCAAGTTATAACATCGAAAAACTACTGCGTAGTAAATCGAAAGATTTCATGCAGTATGTTTATAATTAGAACTCAGTGAGTTGAGTGTGAAGATATTTAAGGTTCACACTTTCAGATCTAAGTACTTTGGACTGGCTTGGATATATAAACAGACAGGTAAAGAAAAGAGTGGAACCACTTTTTTCTTGTTAAATTCTTTGTCTCAGTATTTACGATCTGATTGGCTAAGCGCTTGAGAGGCTTGCAGTCTCTCAGTTTAATACATGCAATAATGAAAGAGAATATTTAAATGTGCTAAAATATTTAATAAAACACTAGCATATACACAGATATTTATACAGACAAGCAAAATAAATAATAAGAAGAAAAATATCTAATCATCGAAAATATGAAGTAAAGTTTTCCAAACTGTGAGAGATAATATAGATATAATTATATTAATATTTCTATATCAATGAAAATACACATTAGTATAATTTACACAAAAGAAATACATTTCCTTGATTCCCTTGAGAAGGTAGCATATGCAGATTCATAAAGAGAATGAGTTCATTTGGCAAACTGTGACAATGTGTATCTTGTCCTAATATATTTTTCGAATCTGCACTCGTTTGATCGTTATTTCAGATATAGGTAGAGAAAGACACAGATGGCCAGCTGCAGATTCCTTTCAATTTTAGGTGATGGTTAAATAATTTAGCAGCTTTGGATTCTTTGTGGTACCATAGCTTAGAGCCCAGCATGTTTAATGTTTTAGCACAACCTATTCATCTCTAGCCAGTGAATATATATTTTTGTTGACTCAAACAAAAGTTTTTAGAAATCTCTTGTGCAAGAAATATATATCATGAACAAGTAATGGTATAAAAATTAAAAATTAAAAATGTCTCCTGAATTTTTTCATTTTTTTTTCATGTGTTATAGCATCAGCCAGGAAGTGAACCCACCAACCTAGGACAACTGCTTGTAAGGCTGCTGTGCTGATCTCTTGATGACCAATGCTTGACTGATTTTTTTCTATTTATATCATTATTCTTTTCTTTTCCAAAAAGTTCTAACCTCAAGAATGTTAACTATTTTTCTGTAGGCTAGTATGAAGTTTCTGAGATCTAGCTTCTAAACAAAAAAACCTTTTAGCACTTTTTCTCCTTTATCTAAAAAAAAGTTTTGTCAAACACCTTTGGGAAATAACTTAAAACCATACATCTGGTAAAAGCATTTACAGAGAACAATATGTTTAGTTTCTTTTTTTATTTTCATTAATATATTTTTTCATTTTCTTATTTTTATCAAAATTAAAATACTGCTTTAAAATTTTTGTTTATTGTCTTATTCCTACCAAAAACAAAATAAGGCATTAACATATTTATTCATTTTCTTATTTTTATCAAAAATAAAATATCACAAATTCAGACGTGAAAATAATATATATATATATATATATATATTGTAACCATATATTTTAGTATAAAATATATTAATTGATGTAACTGGTATAAAAAATTTCTCTTTCTTCTCTTGATGATTTGGTTGGCTTGATTCGCATTTGAACAGATTACTTTCTTATATTATTTTAATAAATTTAAATTTGCTTCGTTCCATATGCTAATTCATATCAGAACGTTTAACTTTTAAAAATTTTTACAACACATTAAATTTTGGTAAAATATTATTAAAAATAATAATATATTTTATTTATTTAAAGTAATCTTAAATTATTATTTCTATTGAATTAAAATAAAACCATTTGTTCAATTAAAATAAATTATTAAATAAATACAGCAATTACGTATGCGTCTCAATGTAATAAAAGAAAAGAGCGCGAATTTAAGAAAAAATCGTCTGTTAGTTTGCTTTTGGAGGAAGAAAGAAAAGAAATGGTAAAGGCAAATGTTGTAAATTTGCTGAGCTTATTTTGAAATCGTTAATAAGTAAATAGATTACCACAAAATTTGCTATAAACATAAAATAACTTAGTGGTATCTAATTAAGATGAATCACTAAATTTAAAGGTCTGTTCAAGTCGACTGGCCAAGTGGATCAAATCACCGGTAGCGTTTTCCAATATTACATTTTTAAAATGTCGGAGCTTCCCAGTTTAAAAGAATTACTTGCAAGAGTTTGGTATGTTTTAAAATGTTTATTATTCTACAATTTGGAAAAATTAAATCAGTGTTTTGATTACAGAAGTTTTATGAATATGAAAATTTGTTTTTTAAAAAGGAAAAAGTTTAGATTAAAATAAAATGTTAAAGTTACCAAAATAGTTTAATATTGCCATTTCTAATTCTAATAAAAATATAGTATTGATTGATGTTTAACTTTACAATGCCAATTATATATTTTGCTAGTTAATTTGTTTAACATTTGGATAATAAACCGTCTTCAAAATAGTTAATCAAAGCTATTTTCTAAATTTAACGTCGGTTTGAAATGATTAAAGTAACTGCTATAATTGGTATTCCTAGATTTAAGCGTGGATGAATAAATATTAGCATGGATGTAATAAACTTGGAACATTTTTAATAGAGAGATGTAGAGATTAATGACTTATGAAAAATATTTTCATTTAAGTTCTGCGTGTCCCGTTTTTGAAATTGTTTCTTGTTTATGGAGCCACGTAAAATCGTCAATGTAATAGTGATTATAATAACTAATACAAATGGATAAAATTGCATGTATGGAATTTAACTATAATTATAGCTATTGCTTCGTGTATTTGTGATTCGACACATCGTACCTGGATTCCACGGATCATATTTGGAGTTACAAAATGCTATGTAATCCAATTTGTGACAAACACCTACTCTAATTCATGTGTTGAACTATAAAATGCGATACGTTTAATTTATATCATACACACACCTGTTAAATTTTTTGTATTTGATAAATAATCCATTGCTTTAATTTATAGTTATGTGAACTTGCATGTGAAGTTCATAAGTTATGTTTTATTAAGTTTAAGTAATAGGGGTTGAATAAAATATTTATTCAAGAAAATAGCGCTTGCGGAAAAGCTTAAAAAGTAATAAATGAATTCATGAGACGTATTAATCTTTGTTGGGTATTTTGTTAGTCTTTCCAGATTTATATTCCTATACTAATATTACTTATATTATATTACATATGTTTTACTTTAAGAAAGATATATTAGTACATTAGTTGTCCTGATTAGCGTAACATTTATTATGCAAAAACCCACATTTGCTAGAGTTTTAATGTTTTTTTTGAATGATCAGAATAACTGAGGGGGATGATTTTGCACTTTAATGTGAAGTAAACCGTAAAGTTGTTTTAGAATGTAAAAGGCATTAATCTGTGCTGGTGGTTAATCCGCAGATTATTTTATTGCCATTTTGTATTTTACACTCATTCTTGCGCTGGTGGTTAATCCGCGGAATGGTGTACTTGTACTTATTGCTTTATTATGGTGTATAAATCCACCAAAACATTAGTGTTATATAATTCCTCCGTGTAGATGAATACATCCACAGGAATATGTTTTGCTTCATAGATATAAGTTGGGCAAAGTATTCTAGTTAATCTGCTAAATCATCTTCTTTCATTTTAAGCATAATTTATAATATAGATCATCAACTTGTAGCAGGACATTCTATTCAAGTACTTCATAATAATTAACTGTTGGTTGATTATTATTTACCGGAGTGTAAGTTTAAATTATCACTTTATTAAATGATTACATTGTAGCTAAATCCTACAGACATAACATTATTAATTATATTATTATAAGTTTGCGCTAGGGATTTATTGAATCTGGAAATGACGTTAAATATTTCATAAGTTAATGCTGAATTTGATATAATTGTCTCAATATTCATTGTATCAAAATTGAAATATAAGGTATGATTAGGTTCTTAAAAACTATACCTATGAGATGTTATGCAGAAATTCGATGGAATTATAATTTATTTATTTTATTTGTTTATTTATTTTTTTATTATCACATTGGAATTAATTACTATTATTCATAATTTTGTAAATAAAAGTTGATTTATAATTAAACTTACTGTGCCGTTGCTATATGTGTCTTTCATAAATCAGAAATCATAAACCTTGGATAGAGCATACATTGAAATACATACTGTCGTCAACATGATATAAAAGTTTATTGATATTTTGAGAAATCATTTAGATGCTTTTCGTCTTTGGTAGTTTATGATGTATGAGGTACAATAAAATCCCATATACCTTTTTCATCATTTTGGCTTTGCGTAGTTGATTCTAGTACACCATACAAATTAATTATTAAACTTGTAAACAGATTTACCAAATAATGACATGATTAAATATCTTTACTTAACGTTTTTAAATCGTCATTTGTCAATACAATAAGAGTCTCAATGATATATTAAATTATAAAGGAACCCAAGTATTCATGTTTATTAATTGCAAAGCTTTACCTGGACTAGCATCTTTATTAGATATCATAGAGATGATTCAAAATTTCGTAATTTTATACAATTCCACAAATTATGCCATCTTGTACATGGTCGGCCATCAGGTCTCATACAATAAAAATTGCAAATTAGGGTTTGAAAATAATAACATTACACTTATAATTTGATTAAAGTATCTTATCATAATACTATAGTAGTTCTTCGCGGTACACCCTGGCTGCGATCAAGTTAAATCATAAAAGTTTAGGTTAGATCATTAATTTGGTCTGTAGTAAGTTGCCCCAGATGTTGATTGTGGTCTTTTGTGCATAAAATAGATAGCATGATATGCTTTTGGATACAGCTCTTAATAGCTGATAATGTGCAACGGGAATTGATCAGTGATAGAAGTTACGATTCTTAATGCATTTGCGTTATGTAGTTGGGACCACGCAATTTACGGTTACAATTTATAGTGTCACAACAAGTACGGCATGATGGGTAGTGTAGGGGCACGGAAGGTTGGTTACAACTTTTGGCGCCGCAAACGTGGTCGGCACGATGTGTTGTGGTTGCAAATTTTAGTCACAATGTGATCGGCCCGAGATGTTGAAGTTATACAGTCATTATAAGTGTGCGATTACAGTTTTTAGCACTTTATAAACATGCGACTTGATTAATTGATTGTTGCATAGTGCAATATGGTGATTTGTGAACTGAATTAATTAATGATTGTTGATTACAATTTTAATTTCCCATATTACAAGAATATTATCATGTGACAAATGCTCTATCATGGTGATGAAATATTGTATATTTTATTGCTATACATTTCTCCAGGTTACTTATATAGATTTCTGATGACCATAGCAATCGTATTCTAAGATATACCAATATTTATGATTGAATTGGGAGAAGTTGAAATTATCAAGGGTTTGTAAAGTGGTTGTTATAATATTGCAAATATTTGAAGTGGGGGTTCAGATTATTTTAGTGAGTGTGATATATACCATCTGGGATAGATTATTGGTGGTGAGGATTTAGTGGTTGGTCGGCTTGAACTAGATTTTAATTGATCATTGTTATTAAAACACATATTTAGGAAAGTAAAAATTTGGTTTCACAAAATATTTAAATAATTGCTATAAAATACTCAAAATGAGTGACTCTGAAGAACTTAATTACCCTGAGAGAACTCAAGAAGTTCCTGATCTTGATTTCCAACAACGATTTATGTTGATGCTTCAACGCATAGAGATTGGAATGAATGAACAGTCTCTAACATTAAATGAACAATCTCTTTCCCAAAAAGAGATGTTAGAGTCTCACAAAGAGATGACTGTAAAGATGAATGAACAGTCTGAAAAATTAAATGAACAATCTCTTTCCCAAAAAGAGATGTTAGAGTCTCACAAAGAGATGACTGTAAAGATGAATGAACAGTCTGAAAAATTAAATGAACAATCTCTTTCCCAAAAAGAGATGTTAGAGTCTCAAAAAGAGATGACTGAGAAATTAAATGAACAGAATGAAAAATTGAATGAACAGTCTATAAAATTAGATAGTTTTGAGAATAAAATGGATGAAGTTCAGGAATTTGTGAAAGAAAAAATAGAAGCTGCTAGAGTAAAAAAGTAGAGGAATTTAACCAAAAATTTCAATCCTTAGAGAGTAGTTGTAAGGCAGCTAATGTGGAGTCCGATATCAAATTAGAAGAAATCAAAGCTAATTTCTTCGATTATAAAAAGCACTTAGAAGTTCAGATAGAAGAAATCGGAAATAAGTTTATAACCTACGAGGAGAATTTGGACACTAAACTGAAGGTGCTTCATGTGGCAATGGGAGACTCAAAGAGTCAGTTGGCCCAAATAGTTAGTGAAATGAACTATAAAGTTCAAGAAGTAGAATCTCAATCTGCTAAATCTATCGATAAAATCAAATCCATGAGTGAATCTGCAACAGAGAGCAGAGCAGAATTGGGTAGCATTAAAAAGATTTTAGAGGAAACTATCAATAGGTCTAAAGTAGAAAATAAAGAATTAAAAAAGACTAATGCTAAATTTAGTGGAGATTTAGAAATGATGCAAAAGGAGTGGAAGGAAATGAGGGATAGATGTCAAGAGTGGCCAAATGAGCCAAATGAGTTTAAAGAAGGACAGAAACTAGAGGCAAAGATTGAAAATCTTCAGCTAAAAATGTTAGAAATTCAAAAAGCTCAAGAGAAAAATGATAATTTCGTTGGTCAAAATACTAAGTATTATGTGGATGGGACAGAGACCTCTGTTAAAGAAGTAGTTGTATCTGATGGTAATTTTACTGGTATCCACACAACTCCCATTCTCCAAAAACCATTAGGAATTGGATCCGTAGCCAATGATGTCAAGAACACAGAAATGTCTATGGGTGGATCTACAGCTCTTAAATTTCTAAAGATTAAACCATTTAAAGGAGAGTATTTGGAGAACCCTCTAGAACTTCTTCAAAATCTGGAGGAATTGTTTACTTTATGTGCATTTTCAGAAAGAGAAAAACTAGCTATCTCCAGCAACCATCTTTATGCTGCTGCAAAAGATTGGTGGCAGTCTTTGTTTGATTGTCCTCAAACATATGGAGATTTTAAACATTTAATAATGTCAAGTTTCTGGGGTGAAGATCGTCAGGACAACATGCGTTATCAAATCACTCGAGAAAAGTACAATGCTAATAAAGGTAGCTATACTCAATTTTTTCGTGGACAGGCGGTCAAACTTAAAACTGTAACTGCTTTTCCATTATCTGAGCATCATATAGTCAGGATCTTAAGACATAACTTACCTCGACAGATTGAACAAGTTTTGATTGCTGCGGATAAGTACACAATTGATGAGGTGTCAGAGATCTTAGATGCACTTGAGACCAGTGAATGTGACCTAGAAAACAGATATAGAGGTGGAAAGGAGGCTAGAGCTTCTCATAACTGTTCCATTGCTAATGTTAATGTTGCTCCAATAAGAAGTCCTTATTGTGATAAAAGATACGAGAGTAGGAGTCGTAGTTATAGACGACCAAAATTTTATCATAGAGTTAATGATCAACCTAGTATAAGTAATAAGACCCAAGATAGAGATCAACCTTCTGTTAGTGGAATTAATCCACTTCGCACAAAGGATATTAAGACAAATGTTAAAAGTAGTACATTAAACTAGAGGGGGCCTCATGAAAAGTTCCTCATGTTAGCAACTTAAAGAAAAACGAATTTAGAAAATTTTTAAACCTATATAATGGACCTTTCATGATTGAAAGCCAGGTGGGAGAGAATGCATTTATGCTCTCAACCCCTGAGGGAATCCGAGGCACCTACAATGCATGTAGTTTAAAACCTGTACCTTCAATAAATTAGGGGAATTTATATTGTAAAGTGTTATACCATATTCAGATTGATGATAAATTATAGATAGGATAATAAAAATAGTGACTTGTGATGAACCTTAGTAGAATTTAACTAAAGGGAATTCTAATGAAAGATAAATTTTTTCCATAGGGGGGGGTAAACTGTAACCATATATTTTAGTATAAAATATATTAATTGATGTAACTGGTATAAAAATTTCTCTTTCTTCTCTTGGTGGTTTGGTTGGCTTGATTCGCATTTGAACAGATTACTTTCTTATATTATTTTAATAAATTTAAATTTGCTTCGTTCCATATGCTAATTCATATCAGAACGTTTAACTTTTAAAAATTTTTACAACACATTAAATTTTGGTAAAATATTATTAAAAATAATAATATATTTTATTTATTTAAAGTAATCTTAAATTATTATTTCTATTGAATTAAAATAAAACCATTTGTTCAATTAAAATAAATTATTAAATAAATACAGCAATTACGTATGTGTCTCAATGTAATAAAAGAAAAGAGCGCGAATTTAAGAAAAAATCGTCTGTTAGTTTGCTTTTGGAGAGAGAAAGAAAAGAAATGGTAAAGGCAAATGGTGTAAATTTGCTGAGCTTATTTTGAAATTGTTAATAAGTAAATAGATTACCACAAAATTTACTATAAACATAAAATAACTTAGTGGTATCTAATTAAGATGAATCACTAAATTTAAAGGTCTGTTCAAGTCGACTGGCCAAGTGGATCAAATCACCGGTAGCGTTTTCCAATATTACATTTTTAAAATGTCGGAGCTTCCCAGTTTAAAAGAATTACTTGCAAGAGTTTGGTATGTTTTAAAATGTTTATTATTCTACAATTTGGAAAAATTAAATCAGTGTTTTGATTACAGAAGTTTTATGAAAATGAAAATTTGTTTTTTAAAAAGGAAAAAGTTTAGATTAAAATAAAATGTTAAAGTTACCAAAATAGTTTAATATTGCCGTTTCTAATTCTAATAAAATATAGTATTGATTGATGTTTAACTTTACAATGCCAATCATATATTGAAGCAAAATCTGAGATTCAGATTGCGCTTCACAGCCCACTTCCAATCTTCCGCTACCAACCTAAATTCAAACCCTATGCTTGCATATATATTCCACTCACTAACACATTTGTTTGTATCCTTTTGTTTGAGTTATATTAACTAACATATTTATTAATGAAGATATTGGCATAAATATCTGAATTTAAACATGCAAAATAAAATTAATAAATGTAGCATCTGAAAATTCGTATACGCAATAGGGAATGGAGGATTAATTATAACGGACTTATAATATCAAAATATATTATAATTTCTGTATTAATTTGTTTTATAAAAGTTATAATAATTGTTTGTTAATTGCAGCTCAGATATCTACTGATATCGTAGAGACAAAGGTACTGAATAAATATTTATTGGAAAAGTTTGTTATATGTAAGTTTATAAAATTGTGTTTTTAAATTATTTTTTGTCATTAAACTATACTTTTCTTTTAAATCCAATATGGAAGATGCGATTGTAATTAGTCAAAATTAATTAAAGGTGAGAAGCGTAATCTGGTATAATATTCTAACATAACTTTAATTAAAAGTTTCTCTAAAATCAAAAGTAGAAACTAAACTTAATTGATTTACTTTTGTTACAAACATTTTCTTTTATCAAAATTAATTAAAGTTTGAATACTTATCTAACAATGGCATCTTCCATCACAATGGGTAAAAGCTTGTATACGAATTCTTTAGGAAATTAGATTGCAATGACCAATCAGAAAGGGATTCCAAAAATACCAAGGCATGGAATAATTACAAATTATTTTGAGGAGAATAAGTAAGACAGTCAATGATAGCAGACCAAGAAAATTTGTGTTGGTTATTTTCAATGTGTACTGAGTAAATCTAAATCGCCTTTCTCGCCATTCGAGATGGCTTTCCCTGAAATCTGTGCCCTGGATCCCGATACTCATAGACTATACTGATATGCCTGTTCATTAAATTATAAAATTACTACCTGCCTGAATAACTGCTTAACAAACTAGATCTAGTTCTCCGAGGGAATCCGAAATCATCAAAAGAACAGCCAAGTTTGTACAGAGGTAACAATTTCAAATGCTGCTAGACTTTTAAAGTTAGCGTAAATAATTTTAACTCTCACCTATCTATTTCTTTAAACATTTTGTAAAGCTTTTATTTGTAAAATTTAATATTAGTTATGAATCAATTTGTAAAATTCTTACCTTTTTGTTAATTGTAACTCGTTCTCTCTATATATAACTTAGCTGTAATCTCTCCCACATTAAACCTCTCATGAATAATTGTTAATTCTTAATTTCACATCTAAGCGGCAATACTTTATTTTCCTTATTATATTTTATACTTTCAGATACTAAATTATATGTCGATAATTTTCCCCTAGAATCACAATGCTTACACTATATCTTTTAATAAAAGAAAACCCTCCTTACTTTTCAGAGGGTAATTAATCTAGTATTATTTTAAAACCACTTTGTTATTCTCAGTATAGCGGGTGCCTGCCAGTCTGGGGAAATAAAATCAGAATTTGATAATTATTGTCCAGTGTTATTTTAGAAAAAATAAGTAAAATATTTTCGTGGAAATGTTTTTTTTTTGGTTAATTAAATAATAGCGCTAACTTCTAAAATCTACAAATAGATTTATATGAATTAAATTAATATTAATTTCTTGAAATCAATAGCCACCACTGACTTTATATATATTTAATAATACGAAAAGTATTTATTTATTAAAAGCATTCAAAACCAAAGATTTATATTATTTATCCGTTGTGAAAAGTTTATGTGTAGTTTAAAGTAATACAGAAGGGGGGGGGAATCCTTTAGTTCTATGAGCTCTATTATATTAGCATAAAATGTAATTCTTCCATATCCACGTAGTAATCAAATCATACCAGTACGCTGGATTTTTATTAATAAAGATAGGCGATAATTCTTTATTCCTTAGTTAAATATATATATTTATATTAATGCAAGCATTACGTGTATACCGGCCTTTCGTTATATATATATATCTTTGTGCTTCATTCATTTTTACTTCCAATACCAAGGACAAGGTTTGGCAAACCTCTTTGGATTTCTTCAGCGCGAGATATTATTGCATAGGGTTCGCTCTGGCAAAAGTCCAGCCTATGGCACTTCAATAAAGCGCATTCTTAGCTGTTTATGACCCGACCCTGCCGACATTTGCAGAGAGTCGCCTTCTTTAACGGTGAATTGAAGCATCTTCTTAGATCTTAGAATAGATCTCTCCATTTGCCATCAAACATGTACCACTCTCCCAGATTTTATTCTCGTTAAAAGCCTATTAATTCTCCTAAACCGTACTGTTATGATTATACTAAATGGATTGCCATTTTTTAATATAGATTTCCTTCACACTTGCAGATACGATAGTTCTGCCATTATTGTTCTTTCCCGAATTAGCTTCCCACACACGTTCTTATATAGCAAATGCAAATATTAATTAAATAAAATTACCCTTATCATCCAACTTAATAAACTTACGTATTGGTTCGAGTGCTATTGTTTTCCTAATGGTGGATTCAAATAATGTTCAGATACCGTAGTCTAGCGCTATTATTAAAAATCTTATGTATCACAGTCCATCGATAAATTATTGACATAAAAATAGCCGCAATAGAATAAACCCATGAATTATTTGTTATTGATGATTAAATATGTTCATTGTATAGGATTGTAAGGGAGGTTAATGTTGTCCAAGGGAGATAAACACCCATTTTATTTACATTGTAACACCAATAACGTTTGCAATCATATATATTCCAAGTTGATTTAATAAATTTTATATCTTTCTAAATATCTAAGTCATTGTTTCATTTAATGAATAGAAATAATTTTGATGGAATATAAAAAGGTTTCACTTACTAGATGATCGAAAATCGCTAATTATAACGTTCTAGACATGAACCAAGTTCGAATAAAAGTCTTTTTGTGTCACGACTTTGTGATGCCGGTGGGGTAGGAATAAATTAGATCAGTATCATTGGAATTGTTGCTCATAAGTTGGTAGATCTGGAAAATAGGCAAATAGGGCAGAGTTCATGAATGTTCCTGACTTATGTATCTTGCACAGGATTGGATTCAAGGTACTTTTGCCTAGATGCTAGATCTTGTTTAACATTTGGATAATAAACCGTCTTCAAAATAGTTAATCAAAGCTATTTTCTAAATTTAACGTCGGTTTGAAATGATTAAAATAACTGCTATAATTGGTATTCCTAGATTTAAGCGTGGATGAATAAATATTAGCATGGATGTAATAAACTTGGAACATTTTTAATAGAGAGATGTAGAGAGTAATGACTTATGAAAAACATTTTCATTTAAGTTCTGCGTGTCCCGTTTTTGAAATTGTTTCTTGTTTATGGAGCCACGTAAAATCGTCAATGTAATAGTGATTATAATAACTAATACAAATGGATAAAATTGCATGTATGGAATTTAACTATAATTATAGCTATTGCTTCATGTATTTGTGATTTGACACATCGTACCTAAATTCCACGGATCATATTTGGAGTTATAAAATGCTATGTAATCCAATTTGTGACACACACCTACTCTAATTCATGTGTTGAACTATAAAATGCGATACGTTTAATTTATATCATACACACACCTGTTAAATTTTATGTATTTGATAAATAATTCATTGCATTAATTTATAGTTATGTGAACTTGCATGTGAAGTTCATAAGTTATGTTTTATTAAGTTTAAGTAATAGGGGTTGAATAAAATATTTATTCAAGAAAATAGCGCTTGCGGAAAAGCTTAAAAAGTAATAAATGAATTCATGAGACGTATTAATCTTTGTGGGGTATTTTGTTAGTCTTTCCAGATTTATATTCCTATACTAATATTACTTATATTATATTACATATGTTTTACTTTAAGAAAGATAAATTAGTACATTAGTTGTCCTGATTAGCGTAACATTTATTATGCAAGAACCCACATTTGCTAGAGTTTTAATGTTTTTTTTGAATGATCAGAATAACTGAGGGGGATGATTTTGCACTTTAATGTGAAGTAAACCGTAAAGTTGTTTTAGAATGTAAAAGGCATTAATCTGTGCTGGTGGTTAATCCGCAGATTATTTTATTGCCATTTTGTATTTTACACTCATTCTTGCGCTGGTGGTTAATCCGCGGAATGGTGTACTTGTACTTATTGCTTTATTATGGTGTATAAATCCACCAAAACGTTAGTGTTATATAATTCCTCCATGTAGATGAATACATCCACAGGAATATGTTTTGCTTCATAGATATAAGTTGGGCAAAGTATTCTAGTTAATCTGCTAAATCATCTTCTTTCATTTTAAGCATAATTTATAATATAGATCATCAACTTGTAACAGGACATTTTATTCAAGTACTTCATAATAATTAACTGTTGGTTGATTTTTATTTACCGGAGTGTAAGTTTAAATTATCACTTTATTAAATGATTACATTGTAGCTAAATCCTACAGACATAACATTATTAATTATATTATTATAAGTTTGCGCTAGGGATTTATTGAATCTGGAAATGACGTTAAATATTTCATAAGTTAATGCTGAATTTGATATAATTGTCTCAATATTCATTGTATCAAAATTGAAATATAAGGTATGATTAGGTTCTTAAAAACTATACCTATGAGATGTTATGCAGAAATTCGATGGAATTATAATTTATTTATTTTATTTGTTTATTTATTTTTTTATTATCACATTGGAATTAATTACTATTATTCATAATTTTGTAAATAAAAGTTGATTTATAATTAAACTTACTGTGCCATTGCTATATGTGTCTTTCATAAATCAGAAATCATAAACCTTGGATAGAGCATACCTTGAAATACATACTGTCGTCAACATGATATAAAAGTTTATTGATATTTTGAGAAATCATTTAGATGCTTTTCGTCTTTGGTAGTTTATGATGTATGAGGTACAATAAAATCCCATATACCTTTTTCATCATTTTGGCTTTGCGTAGTTGATTCTAGTACACCATACAAATTAATTATTAAACTTGTAAACAGATTTACCAAATAATGACATGATTAAATATCTTTACTTAACGTTTTTAAATTGTCATTCGTCAATACAATAAGAGTCTCAATGATATATTAAATTATAAAGGAACCCAAGTATTCATGTTTATTAATTGCAAAGCTTTACCTGGACTAGCATCTGTATTAGATATCATAGAGATGATTCAAAATTTCGTAATTTTATATAATTCCACAAATTATGCCATCTTGTACATGGTCGGCCATCGGGTCTCATACAATAAAAATTGCAAATTAGGGTTTGAAAATAATAACATTACACTTATAATTTGATTAAAGTATCTTATCATAATACTATAGTAGTTCTTCGCGGTACACCCTGGCTGCGATCAAGTTAAATCATAAAAGTTTAGGTTAGATCATTAATTTGGTCTGTAGTAAGTTGCCCCAGATGTTGATTGTGGTCTTTTGTGCATAAAATAGATAGCATGATATGCTTTTGGATACAGCTCTTAATAGCTGATAATGTGCAACGGGAATTGATCAGTGATAGAAGTTACGATTCTTAATGCATTTGCATTATGTAGTTGGGACCACGCAATTTACGGTTACAATTTATAGTGTTGCAACAAGTACGGCATGATGGGTAGTGTAGGGGCACGGAAGGTTGGTTACAATATATATGCATATATTTTATGTATATAAATGAGCACAGACACCCCTGTATGCCTGTTTTAACCCATTATTTAATCACTTTAGAAAAAATTCAAAAATCAAATATGTACTGCATACAGTTAGCAATAATATCTATAAATCAAAATATAAAATCTGCCCCCCCCATTCAAAAGCCTTCATTCAAGGATTTATATATTTGGATGGCTCTATCATAAAAATAAAATAAATATTGAAAAAATATTTTTACTAACTTCCTCACCTACACCTCTAAATTTTAATTAGCATCCTGTTCTGCAGCTTGAAAACCCAAAAGAGTAAAATGATCCATCAATCTAACAATACACTATGAGTTGTAGCACTGTGTTATGCACAATATATAGCCAACTCTTTGGCTTAACTGTTTCATACTTTGCTATTTTGATGTTTTTTTTTGTTTCACATGTTAATGTAAAATATATGATAAAATGATTGTTACATATCAGAAAATAATAAATTTGACATTATTTGATACATATTTTCATTTACTCTGAAATAAAATTTAAATGTTCACATTTTGTTTTTGGAAATATTAAAAATAAGACTGTAATCAAAATAAAGATGTTATACATTATTATTTTTATTATTTTCAATTAATAAAATGAATGAAATATTACTAAAAATTCATTATTTTTACACATCTGAACAAATAATTATTTATTTATTTAATATCTAATGAATTATGCTTTAAACGTTTGTTTTTTTAATATTTAATGCAAATTTATGATTTCGTCTTATTCATAAATGTCAAGTAAATTGTTTACATCATAGCAAGTCTTCAAATTTGCTTCTGGTGATATTTATGTTAACTGATAATATAATGTTATATTTTTGAAAATAATATTATTCAAGTCAACATAAGTTATTAATAATTCATGTTTCTTGATATCTAATAAATATAGTGCAAATTATTTTTTTAAAAATATGTAAATTGTAATCAATTCACAAATAAACATATTTTTCAATGTTGTAAAATGCCAAACATTTTAAAGCCTTGGCAACATATAATGGCTGATCATGTCAGGGCAGGGATTATGTCTATTGTAGAGTGGGAATTATGAATTTCCCACCATATAGCATGGAATTTTTTGGGGAAAAAAATTATTATAATAAAGTATACCATTTTACATGCATTTTAACATATACTATGGAAAAATCCACTAGGGGGTGAATTGGCTAAAATATGTTTCTTTTTCTTTTGAAGAATAAGTGGATTAAATTTTGTTACATGATTATGAAGAAGAAAAAAATTAAAACCATACATGGAAGGAGTATCCAACCACATTCTGCTTTTCCACTGAATATGTAAAATTTTGGAACAATACCTATAAGATTCTGGGCTAAATATGAATTGTCCAAGGCTTTGCTCACATCTGGTCTCTTATGGGTGGAACAGTATGTGAATGCAATGCTCACCTCTAGATCTTACAGATTTTGAGTTAAACACAGACTTTCGACAATTGCATTGTAGATTCGTTAAGTTTTCACGATAGCTTGAGCATGTCAGGAATAAAGAGCAACAATACATAGTATGCAACACACCAAATACCAGCTGCCAACACCAACATCCACTGTCTAAATTTAGAGACTGTTCCCCTCCCTAATATCCACACCACAATTTATCTCACTCTCTAAGCTTAAAACAATGACAAAACACTTATATTTTTTATCTGCTTGACTTTATATCCAACAGCTCTTATAATATATATAACCATAAATATTAAATCCCCAAACTAAATAAACTTTCAAAATATATGTAAACATTAGTTTGAACATACAAATTTAAGATAAAATGTTTTAAAAAAATATATCACTCTCAAAGTTGGTAAAGTAAATTTTGATCAGAATTTTTGAATGTATTTCTAAATCAATCAATTAATTTTAACTTGTAGATATAATACAGATAAATCTATCTTGTGAAGTACTTTACATATCCGTTATCAGAAGTACAGAAATATTTGGAAGTATAGATTGTATTGCTTCATTTCTATACATACACTAAAATGTCTGTCTAACACAACATTGTAAAGAAATATTTATAAAAAGTATGGACATTAGATCCATAGTGTTGAAGCTCATGCATGGATGATAGTATAAATAATTTTTGTTGTAATTAAAAAAAACATATTTAAGACAATTTTTAGTTTAGTTATATAAATCTCTAACACTATATAAAATGATTTATAAATTTGGTAATAACTGTGGGTCTACTATTGATATTACTACTGCTATCATACTATTAATATTTTTGTATACTGCTATTGTTACAACATTGTCATTATTACTAACAACTTCATTGCAATTTTTATTTCTAACAATAAATCATATTTTAGAGTAAATTGTAAAATAAAAATATTTATTTATTTGAAAACATTTCTTAAGTTTTGAATTTCTTTATTTTTAGGCGAAATTGGGACGGAAAAACAACAATTATTTGATTCTGAACTCAACATTAGGATCTGGGGATATTAAATGTAAAAATGACAAAAAATGCAAGTAATTTTTCAATTTCAACTGACTCTCCACTTGTCTTTATATCTGCAAAATATTTGACAGAAACACAATTAACTGTAATTTACATACTATTTTTATTGCAATTTTTTATCAGTTATTTTGGAGTAATTGGTAATGTGTTAAATATAGTTGTTTTTGTTAGTCAGAAAACTAAAACCATCTTTGCAAAGTATATGATTTTTTTATCATTTTCTGATTCCATGAATATATTATCAATATTTCTATTTTATTTTCAGGATTGTCTAGGTTTATTTTACCTTCCACAAATTTTATTTACCTATTTATTCGTAACCACTATGTCATTTAATCTATTTACAATAACAACTTTAACAATTCAAAGATTTATTGCTGTCATCTTTCCTACAAAAACTCATGTTTTTGAAAAGTATCATTACAAAATAGTTTTTGTCTATATTATTTATAACTCCTGTTATTTCTTTGACATTATTTTGAAAAAATTTATAATACTAAAATATAAAATAATGGTTGAGGAGAGTTTAGCATCAGTCATTGTTTGTGGTTTTGGTTTTTTTATTCTAACATCATTAATTATCCGTAAAAACAATAGAAATCAAAGATTTTTCCTCAGACAAAATTCTGACGATGGCATGATCACTTTATTGCTTGTGCTTGTTACCATGTTCATAGTTTCTCATACGTTAATATTATTGATATTATTTCTTTTACGTTTAGATAACTTATGGTTCCTCAAAGCCTACATGACTTTCTTCTGGCTTGCCATTAATTATTTGGAAAAAAGTATAACATTTTATGTTTATATTATATTTTCTCCGAGTTTTCAAAAAATGTTTGTGAAAATTTTTAAACGTTCCAACTCGGTTCATCCAATGACAAAATAATTTTGATATTCACATCTCTTATACAGTCTCATAATATATGCTACAGATGTAACTACTAGATTGCACTATGTAATGAAATTTATTACAAACGATTCATTAAAAACTTATATCTTTATGTTAATTGATTATGTGTATTTATAGTTGACACAGTATAAGAAAAATATTTAAATAAAAACAAGTTTAGAAATGTTGAATTAAATTCGAAAACCAAAACACTTTCTATTTGTATTTGGTGTTATAATATTTTATTTCTTTCTATATATTCTAATGCCAGTGATCATTATTACACCAAATGGAGTAAAAAAAAAGGCTTCTTCATTTTATTCTGTTTTTTTTTCTCTTTTTCTCATCTTCTTTATTTACTCATTATATTTCATCTTATAAGGCTTTTTCTGTTTTTTTTTCATTGTTATTATTTTTCTTTTTCTTCCTTTCATATATATATATATATATATTTTGCCAGTCAAAACATGCTTATCCATCTAACACGAGCTGGAACTCACAAAATGTACTTCAAACCCAGTCAAGCCCGAGATTTAGGTCAGGGACCAGCCTGGATTCGAACCCACTCTCCAAGCACCAGATCTAACACCCAATGGATAACATAACAATGGTAGCACACAAGATTTAATTCTTCATCCGGCCCACTAGCAAATCGGAGAAAACAATAAGACTCAAGACTTAAACATATATATAAACAACATAAATACTAGACATTCCACAGATAAAATCTAACATATTTAAATAATAGGGGCTTTACTAATGAAATAGCTATGGGAAATTAATGAATTGGATTGATTTAATAATGAGACAGAAACTGATATATGATGAATTAAAATATATTTATTGACAATTGTTGTTGGCAAATGCACGCAGGCATTTTATTTATAAAGTAACATTACTCTAGGCCAATAATTGATACGTTGGCTATTATTTAATTGCTCCAATATTATTTAATGGAAACAAATACCCTACTATATCTAATCACTACATTAACTTTTACCAGTTATGCCCTTTCATCATCAGTTCGTGTGGCTATTGTACGTGAAATCAAACCAAGTCTGGAGTGAAGCTTAATAATACGTCTTAATTATAATAAATTTATTTTAACTATGGGCTTTTAAAGCGTCCCAGATAGCTTTAGATCGAACGGGTTTTCAAGAGTGCTTCGGATCAACGCCGAAGACTGCATATTAGGGAGGAAAGAGTTGGCTATAATGATTTTACTAATACGCTAGGCACAAGTAAAGTATAATAATAAAGTGGCTCTGCAGATGGAAGAATGGTTTTAGGGTTTTTGTGACAAACAACGGTTTACCCAAGAACCGGTCGTCATGCTGCTAATGGGGAACCTTTATTTGATTCAGAGGCGGGGGACTTACATGCTAATCTGGCCCGTAGCTCAGACTTCGCTACTGCACTACCCTATAAGAGAAGATGTGCTGGCAACGCCGTGGCTCCATCTTATATATAAAACAGCACAACGAAAGAAATATTAATAAGTTCCACATCCGCCAAGCCGAAGGATATGATAAATGAAATATCACATATTAAATGAACACAAGTTTATCAGCTTGATCAAAAGAGCCAACTCTCCTGTAGCATGAGAAATATGTGTATGCTACTGACGGGAAGATATACAAACTTTACTTTATCCCATTCAATCTCTTTAGTTATCTATAACTACTAAACTTTTAAAAAAAGAGGAAAAGTATATTTAATAAGGGACTTACGAATACTTTACTAAAAAAATATACTTATGCTTGCACTCCAGGCTAGTTTAATCTTTAGTAATATAATAATTAAAGGTTGAAAAACCACATTTTATATTTATATTAATTAATTTATTAAGTGAAAAAATATGAATTTGGGTTTCGAAACAGCGCACGAAATGACGCTATATAAATAATTTAAATTTATATGTTTAAAAACATATTCTATAATTAAATGCACGCTGTTTCGAAACATAGGCATAACTAACAATAATTAAAATAAGCAAAAGAAAAGCAAAATATAACTGCAGTGATTAAATTATATAGCAAAATATTAATTAATAAAGAAAAATTTGCAAAAGTATTACATTTTCTAGAATTAAAATATTATTTTAGGAAACAATTTAGACAGTTTACACTATTGAATTAAGGAAAAATTAGCAAAAAGTATTTCATTTAAATATTATTTCAGAAACAATTTAGCAAGAAAGTTCAATAATATGGTTAGCTAACCTGTTTTGAAGAAACTGACTGTTTTTGAAATTTACAGAGCTCTGCGATTTTAAATATTAAAACAGTTCTCCTGTAGATGGGCTGGAGATATTTGAACTGGAATGAAGGTGAATTCTTGGGTGGCTTATGGCATCTTCAATTTAGTTGGGAGACAATTTTTAAAATAGTGTTTCTTTAGCTGGATTGAAATCGGAGGGAAGGCAAATTATTTTTACGGCTTATGGCATCTTCAAATTTAGTTGGTGTAAGCTTGGTTGTTCCTTTGGCATTTGATGGATTGAACTAGGCATTCCATCACGGGAAAGCAGCAAAATTTTACCTGACTTTAGCCAGACATGTTAAGGTTGAACAATAATAAAACTTCTCCTGTTGACTCTCTTCAAAAGTAAGATGGATTCTCTCTTCCTGCTTAAAATAAGGCCTATTTATATCCTTCTACTAAACTTTAACACCTTTCTGGAATTTCATAAGCCTCGGGACCAATTGACTTTTAATTAAAGCAAAATAATATAATTCAATTTCTACAACAACTGATAAAATCTCCGAGGTGTTATATTTAATTTCCTTAAAAAAATGTATCAAAATATATAAACTATATAATTTGATTCATTTTCATGAATTAAATTCCTTTTCATGAATTAAATTCCTTTTCAGGTGTTATTACTTAGCAGAAGGAACGGTATTCTGATTTAATGAAAAGTCTTTTGTTGCAAACAAAAATCAATCAGGAAACAGATTTTACTTTTTTACCTGGGTGTGTCACTAATTGATATCTTGTATACAAAAATTCTCATTTTTAATTGCGAACGGATAATTCTTATTTTATAAAACTAAATAACTTTTAACATATTTGTTTATTAAAAAAAAAAGCAAATTTAAAGAAAATACTTGAGTTTCAATTATATATATAAAACATTAAATCAGAAAACCATTAAATATGTTTTAAAGAAAATGTTTTACATTATATCTTCTTTATTTAAACTTAAATATATATACAAATCATTTTGCCATTATTCCAAGGTTTAAATTATCCATCCACATACGAATATAATAGCGAATATAATTAAGAATTGACTGAAAATTAATAAAACATTTTATAATAAATTAAGAGCATTTCTCCGCTATAACTTTATCAAACCTGTCTAATTATAGCATGTTTTCGTATGTCAATGGATGATGCAATTTAAGCGGCCATTATAGCAAAGTTTTCCCGCTCGACTTATATATAACATTTTTACATTTAACATTTTTTACATTTAAGATAGGTTCGAAACTAGTTCAGACGAGTAGGTCATTAGGTTGATGGTGAAACGGAAAGGGATTGGAGGTTTCCGTTTCAATATATATATATATATATATATATATATTGTAACATGCCGTTTGTAGTCTCACTTCTGGGCAATATATTAAATAAAAAAGGTTAGCTCAGTTAATGATTATGTTCAGTTAAATGCAAATAATTGGTAAATAAAATATCCTGCAATTTTTTAAAACTTTCTACTAGCAAAAATAATGAAAAGATTAAGTTTATTAAATAAATAAATAAAATATTTATTATATCATGAGACTTGGAAATGAAATACAGATGACAAGAAAGATTACATTGAGCCAATATCCCACAGAATACTACCTCAATGGCATAAAAACACTATCCCCCATATTATTATCTCAAATAAATAAACTTATAGTATTCTTATGACTTTAATAAATCCTACTCATTAAGATTAACTAATAATTAAATCTTAATCTTATATTTATGATAATTTAGCTCAATAAAATCTCAGGTTCATAAAACTATTCTAAGTTAATCAAGATCACTGTAGTAAAATATGATAAGGGATTTTTATGTCATTCTCTACTACATTTAACTAATAATAATAATAATAATAATAATAATAATAATAATAATAATAATAATAATAATAATAATAATAATAATAATAATAATAATAATAATAATAATAATAATAATAATAATAATAATAATAATAATAATAATAATAATAATAATAATAATAATAAATAAATAATAACAATAATATCCTTCATTGGATAGACTAATTTTATACATTTTTTCTCTTCACTATAATCTTTTATTATCATAATAAAATACTATAATATAATCTTTTATCTTCATATAATAATGCAATAAATATGTGGTAGCATTTTATCATCTGACAAATATATGAATGGCAACGGATAACGTATATTTTGATGTACCATTATAATAATCAATTTATGACCATAAGATAATGTAAAATGTGATTTCTTAAATAAATTAATTCCAAGAAAATATTCAAATTTTTAAAATAATACTTTATTTATTTTTGTGCAAAATGTTATGTTTGATTCAATTATTCAGTGTGTATCATGCATTTTAATGGAAAAGAAAACAGTCTGAACACACAAATTTTGAAAACAAATTTAACAAAGCTTTATTATAACAATAAAATAAAATAACAATTTATTTACAATATTTACACTTGACATCCTAAATTTGCACCGTTATACATTTTTTATTAATTATAGTTATTTAAAACAATGGAGAATCTATTTAAGTCTTCAGTCTGACTTAAAAATAATAATAATAAAACAATACAATTTTATTTATCTCTTTGTGATCAATTTTATGATGAACTTACATTTCTCTATACTTATTTTAACATATCACATATTTAAATATTATTTAACTATGCTTCCTTTTAAAACATCCATTGAAACATAGTATGGAAAACACAAGAATGGATCTTTTTATGAATAATTTTCGTTTTGCAATGTTAAAAAATACTATATAAAATATCTACTGTTAATTTGTTACTAGACTATGTGGACATTGTTGCTCACAACACTATGATTATTAAATACAATATATCCTATTTAACATGACTCTAATACTGAATAGCTGTAATCATTGATGTATTTCTTATTATTTAAATAAATACAAAATCATACCTATGCTTATTTTATATCGCTTTGTTTTATAACATTATATCTTAAAAATATGCAATACTCATAAAAATGAAATAAAACACTTAAAAGTTATTTAACATTTCAAAGAGCAACTTTGCTTTATTTATTTTATTCCTAAATTTTATTTTATTTCCAAAATAAATTTAGAACATATTTTATGATTCTTTTTCATTTTGGGTCTGTTAAATTTTCAATTCCAACTTGCACAAACTCTACTTCTTCCTACAAGTAAATGGAATTATCTTATTCAGACAATAGCATATCTCAAACTTTAAATTATTTATTATTTCTTTACAAAATATTCAATACTGTGCAATGTAGTTACTTTGGAAATCGAGACAGCGAATAGATGTGTAGGCCTAGGTAAAAAACTAGAGTCTAACTCATAGTACATATTGAATAAAAATACCCTGGCACAGTTTATCTATAAAATTTAGAGGCATGACCTATTCTGTCTAATGATCTCCACTATTATTAATGATGTCAAATCTATTCCTTCAGCTTTATTGAAACATCAATACTTAAAGAAAATAGACACTGTCCATAAATAAATATATCAGTTACAGGGCATTGTTAACTGTACTGTATATTTAAGAAGATTACAAAAATACTATTTATATTCCCCTAATACATCCTACCTTGATATCATCTCTTTGCTTTCATATTCTCCAGCTTACTCCCAAAGTCACTATCTTATCAAAATGTCCTAATAGATTTGTCAAATCTTACACCGACAAATGACTAATTCACATATTCAAAATAATAAACAAAATTCAATTGTAATTAAAACAATCTCACTAATCTACAAGAAAAGTCTGCTTTACTTTCTTATTAAACACATACAAACTAGTCATATAAATACTTTGAATGTCCAATAATATTAAACTTTTAAAAGAATCATATAACTATTCATCATCTGATTGTGTTATATTGCTAATATAAAATTAAAGTATGCATATTCCTAGAAAGAAATCCTAATCTCATAATTTTAATGTGTTGTACAAATGCATTTACATACAATGTATATTCATATTTCCATACATTATAATTTATTGTCAATCTGCAAAAAAGAAAAACAAAAAAATACATCATAAAATATATATCAATATTCACAACTATTACCTAAGTGATATCGACTTGTCATCACTTTATCATGTCTTCATGTCCATCAATTAAATAAAACATTGCCTACATGAAAAAAAATCCATACTTTTACACCTAAAATGTTAACTTATTTAAATTATCAAATTTTTTACTATAAGATTATAGTATCCTTAGTATTAAATTACTGTTCATGTTCCTACTCTACTAATTAAAATGATATTACACTTTAAAAATTAATAAATAAGTCAAAACCATAATTACATAAATCTTCAACTGACAAACGTTTCTTTATAAAGTTCAAATGTTTTTATTTTTTTGAGAGTTATTTTTTTTAAAAGAATATTCTCTTAGAGATTTTAAATGTCCAACCATTGCTAAGTTTTTCTATTTTGACAATGAACAACCACCCCCAACTTTGCACATGTGTTGTAAATTCTTCTTGTGCGATGAGCAAAGCTAAAAATGAATAATAAAAAAAAATAATATGCCATCTTAAAATCTTGGAAAACTAATAAAAATAATCATTAATATGTTCTGGAAAAGTTTGTAGAATAATATTTTATAGTTTCTATTATCCAGAACAATGATTATTAAATAATAATAATAAAATCATACTATTGAAAAATAATAACTTGAAGCTTCTATCCATAGAGAATCCTGTTTCAACTTGGTGAAGCATCATGTTCCAGTAATTTAAATACCGGCAATCTGGATAAATTTTTTGTGCAATTTTAAAATATTTCTGTCTCCATAAGTTCAATAATTGCTGAATTATAATCCATTTTTATAGGATTACTCTTTAGGATAATTTTACTATTTATTATCTATTTATAGCTGTTTCATTATTCTTTAAAATTATCAGTTTTTAATTAATTTTTATGAACACGTATAACCTTATATAATTCAGGTTTTATAACATACGCTTTTCTAAAAAATCCTTTCCATTAGTTTTTTTTTTTACTTATGATAGTTTCTTCTTGAAAATATTTATAATGTTTTCCTTCAATAAGGATAAAACATTTATCTTCATAGCATTATATTTCCATAAAATTATTATATAACTTATCATATTACTTGTTAGTCTTAAACATGACTCTCTTGCTATTATATAAAAATGCATGATTCACTTGTAATCTTCAAGTATCTTTTATGTTAAGCTTACTGTACAATGTCCAAAATAATTCTGTACTCATAAGAATAGTTCTCCTGATTAATACCATTGATATTGCATTAACAATTATTATACTTATTTTTAAAATATTCTACATTAAATACATTTTACTTATTGACATATCCATATTTTTTATTGCAAAATTATATTAAGGTTTGAAGAATAATCCTGGTAATGGGAATTTTAAATTAGCAATGCAAATTTTTAATAAACTTATTAAAATATATTTATTCTCCGCTCTCTTTGCAAATACATTAAAATAAATATCCTAATAGTTTGCAAAATAAATTATACAAGAGCACTAAAATTGACTAAAATAAAATTTTGAAAATTACTATCACATCGATCACCAATGACACTAATATGTGCAACAGTCATTATACCCTACAAAATACCTCATCCTATTGGTGGATTTTTATATTTCATTTGATACCGAATTTGCATACTGCTACAGTCTTACACAATTAAATTTCAAAAATAAAATATGACACATTATAATTTAAAAATATTATTTAAAAATATTAATCTTAAATAAATTATTATACTTTATTAAAATTAATTAAACATTTTAAAATGACTTTTAAAAACAATATTTAATAATTTTATCTCACCTTTAATATTAATTTATCTATTTTAATTTAAAACAAAATATTTACCTTTTTATTAACTGTATTCATCTTATAATACTATTTAAAACATTTTATAATGACTGCTTTAATATTTTCCCTTATGATAGGCAACTAAATATATTCAGTTCTATAATGCAATTTTTAAAATATTATTTACTTTGTTAATACAAATACTAGCAAGCATGTGTGCATTACTATATTATACAGGTCACATGACGGATAGCTGAGACAGATTGTATCCAATTTACTGTCTGAAAATAAATAATATATTGCAACAGTTATTATATTAAATAAATAATACAATAATATAGAATTTGGAATAATAATTTAGAAAATATAGAACTAAATATAACTTTTACTACCATAAAACTTACTTTTAGAATATATGATACTAATTATAATTATTAAATATAATTTATAATTTTAAATATAGCATTTATTTAACTATAAGTTTAAACTATTAAAATTGAACTATTTAAACATACTTTAAATATTTATAGCTGTATTGTTTATTATGGCCAGCTTTTCCAACCATATATAATTAGTATTTTTAGCTTTATTTAACTGTTTTAAGGTTATATATCATAATTTTAAGCATTACATTTTTTAATTGTTTTTAGTAATTTACTGTAATGAGATGATTCTAACCTATAGAAAAGGGCACATACCCCCCCCCCCCCCCCCCCCCCCCCCCTATATATATATATATATATATATATATATATATATATATATATATATATATATATATATATATATATATATATATATATATATATATATATATATATATATTGAAGCAGTCAATATGATACTCAGATCAAGCTTCACAGCCCACCCAGAATCTCCCACCACCAAACCATATACAAACTTTATCCTTATGCATATATAAACATTTATTAATACACTTTTTGCTTAATTATTATAATAATAACTAATGTAGACATTTACTAATATATTAATCTAAATATTTTAAATAAATAAATATTTTATATTGTATTATTTTCATATGTGTGTAATGGATACATATATATCATAGGTGAGGGGAGATTATGTATAAAGTGTTTATAATATTAAAATATTTGATATTAATTTGTATTTTTAAAATTATGTAAAATTTTATTATTTATTTTAGTAATGGTGGTCAAAAAGATGATGCAATATTGTCAAATATTCTCAAATGCAATTAAGTCAATTAACCAGAAATCCATTAGTCTGAATTAAAATGTTATAATTTTGTAAAAGCAATGTGAAATTCATTAGTGGAAATTTTATCCACTTCAAATTTGGTTTAAAATCTCATATTATATTTTAAAACAATCATTCTAGAAAGTTGTCTTTAAAACATATAGGAACAAAGGTATGCATCTGGTATGCAACTTGCAGATTGATAATGTAGATAAATTGCCTTAGGTGAACCAGATAAAACCATTCCAGAACAATTTCAAAATCATATAAATAGTGCTGGACTTGAACACAAGAGGTAAGCAAATAAGTTGGGAAGATAAATGGCCAACAAAATCCATGTTTGTCATGTCTTTAACTTAAGGTAATGTGAGTAGATCAATTTCACTCTTCTCACTGTTTCAGAATGACTTTTTTTCCTGACACTACCACCCAGGATCCAGATACTCATGAATTATGACTATGAACCTATATCCTGAATAATAAAAGTGATACCTGCCTGGCTAACCTGAACAAAACTAGATCTAGTCTCTGAGGGATTTTCAAATTTAAGAATCACCATCAATTTTGAATAAAGTAACAAATCCATGTTGCTGCTATAACTCATAAATTTATGTGTGTAATCACAATTTAAAATTGTATTTCTTGTCTAACTATTCTTTTAAATATAATGTAATTTTTTTTAGCTGATCAGAAGATCAGAAATTCTTTATCAAATAAATAATTTGTAAAATCTTACTCTATTGCTAAAATGTATTCCACTCTCTAAAACTCTCTTAATATTTCTCCTATCATTGATGTTTTAGTAAATAATACTAATTTTTTATTTCACTTCTATGTGGCAACAAATATATCATATTTTGATTATTATGTTTATAGTTTGTATTTTAAATAATATGTCAATAATTTTCTAAATTTGCAAGAATTTTCACTCTCTCTTTTAAATCCTCACCTTTTTTTTATGGGGAGATCAGTTCAGTTTCTTTCTTATTTCAATTACAGTGGATGCTTGCAGATTTGAAAAAAAACAACTTAATTATATTATAGTGTATTTATCAAAAAACAGAATAGAAATCGGTTTTTCTAAGAATAGTTTTTTTTTCTCTTTAAAATAATAGGGCTAATTCTAAAAGTTTAAATCTGTTATATATGAAATGAAATCAATATTTATTTTATGAAATTAATAATAACTACCTCACTCTTATATAGATAATGATGTATACTATATCATCAAATCATCTAGAACCAAATTTTTATGTTTGTTTTAATGGTTGTGTTAAATTTTATATATAAATTAATTTAAAAGGGAAAGGGGATTTTTATTTGAATACTTTGTCATTTTATTAATGAATTTATGCCCTATTTTATTGTTTAGTATTTTAAATCATACCATTACATGGGATATTCCATAATATATAAGTATTAATTAATTAAGTATTCTTTAAAAGTTTTATATGTTGTTTCAAGCATTGCATGCATACTGGTCTCCTCCTTCATTATATATAGTGCTTTGTTTCCCAGGTGTATTGGAAAACTGAACCTTGTCTCATATCTTCAAGTCCATGAACCCAGCATTTATGGCATTTAAACTTCAGAGGACTTACTATTGTCACTTGAGCCAACTGCATAGGAAGACTCTGGTAAAATTCCAGCTTATTACAACTCACAGCAGAATGTTCTTCATTAATTAGCCCATTCTGACAAAGTCTGCAGACATATATTGGTCTTTATTCCTTCAATGAATTTTCAGAAGCACTTTTTTGATCCACAACTAGATCACACAAATATGCCACCATGTACATACTACTTTTTTGTTCTAGTTCCAAGTAAAACCTATGAATATGCATAAGCTGTAATGTTCTAATTCTACTAAGCAGATTTCTTCATGATAATTATTAATATTTTCATGTGCACATCTTTTTGCGATGCAATTATATATATATATATATATATATATATATATATATATATATATATATATATATATATATATATATATATATATATATATATATATATATATATATATATATATATATATATTCAAAATTAACTCTCCCACATGTGTTTTTTCCTCAGTATAAACTGAGATTATTTCACTTACTAAAGTAAAGTGTATTTTATAATAAAGTTATTAATTCCAAATATTCGGTCAAGTGCTATATATTTTTTTTTTCTAGGGGTGGATTTAAGATTTATTTACATACTTGAATAGAGCTATTAAAAATGTATTTGCAAATACTATTGTTTATCAATTATTGGCATATAAATCAGCAGCAATAAAAATAATAAAGTAATGAATCTATTTCTAACTTCTTAAATTATAAAAGTAACTCCTGTGTTATATAATATAAAGAGGCCAGTGACGACTCATGGAGAAATATAAAAACTCATTCATATTTCATTTAAATTAATAAATCTTATATATATTGTACCAATATTTTTTCTGTAAATATATTAATTTTTGTCTAAAAATTATTAAAATAAAATTATCATAAATAATGCCAAGGTTTCAATAGTAAATTATTTAAAAAAAATCTAGAGTTTCTAAAAGTCTAAAGAGTTTCATTTTTCTCTCTATTATTAGTAGTTTGAAATAAAAGTTACAATTAATTAATTGGAAGGGAACAGAAAATATAACTTAAAAGAAAAAATAAAAACTTAAAATGTAAATCTTTACATGAAATAAAAATATCTCTCTCTTTTCATTTGATTTAAAGAAAAAAGGTCTTTTGCCATTATTTGAAAGAAATATATGTGCATAGATGATGAATTAATGTTAACTATAAAAAATGTGTGCACGTTAATAAAAATGAAATGAGAAAGATAAAATATTGTCACACATAATTTGCAATGGCTATGAATTAAAAAACAAACTTTTGCAATGGCTAATAAGTTAAACAAAATCCACAAAACATGTTTGCAATGGCTACTAATTAAAAGATCTCAAACAACAGGAATAAAAGCTTATCTAAAGAATTTCAACAACAAATATAGCTGGCCGACATCAAAATGACAATAGGTCATCTTAATAAATAGTCCAGTCTTTTCATCAGGCAATTAGTTTAGTTCAGTCAATTAATCAGTCCAGATTGCAGTTCAGTTCTGTCAATCAATCAAAAAATCTATTATGTATCCAGAATCAATCATGCAATGTTAATCATCATCGGAAACATATGACTTTGCTGCAGCCTGAGTCCAATGAAACAGCCAGCCTGCCTGTGAAAATAATGCCTGCCTAATTACTTGAAAATCCACTGTCAATATCTAATTGCCTTAAAGAATAATGCCTCAAAACACCAAGCATTAAATCTTCACAAGACTAAACCTCAAATCTAACTGGTTAGAAAGATTTCATTTGAAGCAGCAAAAGCAAGAAGTATCCACATTCTAAAATCCTAGGTAACAATAGATTTTTTTATTTCCATTTCTAGTTAAAGTAGCCATTGCAATAATTTGAAGCCTCCCACAGTCAAATAATAATGAACTGTATAACATGCAAAATGAACTATTGATGTACATGTTTTGAAATGTGATGTATGTGAATACTCTTTGTTATATTATATTGATTTCATGTATTTATTTAAATTCCATGTATTATTTAATTATTGTGTTATAATCTAATTTATTATATGTATTCAGAGGGTGTGTGTAGTTAGTAGATGTAATTATTATTGTCTAAATTAATTAAGTTCTTTTAAAAGTGTTTTAAACCAAAATAATCAATGTTAGTTAAATAAATTGTCTTTAAACTTAGAGCTTGCTGGTCAATTCTTTTTACCACTAATTAAAATAATTTGTTATTGTATTACTTTTGATTAAGCTGGTCATGGGATATTTTGAGCACTGGAAATAGGACTACTATCCAACCATGTTATTTCTAGTAACTAGCTGGCACCTGAGGTTTACCTCAAAACAAATAAAGTGTTTGGATAGAAGGGGTTTTAATCTAGCAATCAAGGTGGGTCATGGTCTTGAAATGTGATCATGCTATGCGTTGCAAAGCTTGGTCTGACTGTCGATATAGTTAGCAATGATTTTCTTCCCTCTGTTCGAAGAACCAGTCTGTTCAAGTAATATTTATAATATAAAATTATAAATTTATGATAAGTAAGATTTGAATCCAGGTAAACCTAGCAAATAGTGTATGCTGTATTTTCTTTATGAATGCACCGGTTACAATATATATATATATATAAAATAAATAAAATATCCGTTAATTAAAAACAATATTGTAATTATAATTGAAATAATATTTTTAATGGTTTACAAACAATAATCTTTAAATCTGCAGAAGTACTTTCTGTTACTTTCTAACCTGCCTCAACTGCCATAAAATTCAAAAACTAAAAGCGGAAGCAAACGTCATCAATTCAAATTCCACGAATCTCGTATTTTAATGTTAGAAGCTTGTCGATTTATTAAATGCGTTTTATTCCTGTTTATATAAAAATTGCCTCTTTAATTTTTCTTTTACTATGGTTTCTCTCTTCGTGAAGAATTTTAACATTTTCAAAATTAAATTTAAATTTATATTTACATGTTTTTTCATGATCGAAGAAAACTGAAGGAGATATTAAATCACCATTATTTTTATTTTTTACACGCATATATAACAATTAATGTTCCTTCAATCTTTTCTCAATACTGCACCTAGATTCACCTATATATGATAGCATACAATCACAAAAAATTTGATATATGACATTACTTTTTTGCTTAACAGGTATGACATCCTTAAAATTATTAACTAATTTATAAATATTGTTTGGAATGTAGAATGAAACATTAATTACATTCTTATATAAATCCTTAAAAAAATTTACTTGTGGATTTGAAATAAATGGAATAGATATCCATTTTTTATTATTAATCTTCATTTCTTTGAAATTATAATAATTTTTTTTTAAATTGACTTAAAGTATTGTTTATTTGTTCCAGTTTATAACCAACATCAAGCAATTCCTTGGCAAATATCTCAATATTTTTCAATTTATCACTTTGGTAACGACATAATTTTTCATTCCGAAACAAAAAGATTTAAAACTTGCCATCTATTTAGATTTAATGATCACAAGAGATAACAGTATATTAAATTATAAACTAATAATTAAGCCATTGCAAAAAAGAGGATATATAAATTGTAAATCAAAAGTACCAATGATGCATAAGATGGCAAGATTTAAATCTTTTTTGTTTCAGAATGAAAAATTATGTCATTACCAAAGTGATAAATTGAAACATATTGAGATATTTGCTAAGGAATTGCTTGATGTTGGTTATAAAATGGAACAAATAAACAATACTTTAAAAAATTATTATAATTTAAAAGAAATGAAGATTAATAATAAAAAAATGGATATCTATTCCATTTATTTCAAATCCACAAGTAAAACTTTTTAAGGATTTATATAAGAATGTATTTAATGTTTCATTCTACGTTCCAAACAATATTAATAAATTAGTTAATAATTCTAAGAATGTCATACCTGTCAAGCAAAAAAGTAATGTCATATATTAAATTTTTTGTGATTGTATGCTATCATATATAGGTGAATCTAGGTGCAGCATTGAGAAAAGATTGAAGGAACATGAATTGTTATATAAGCATGTAAAAAATAAAAATAATGGTGATTTAATATCTTTTTCAGTTTTCTTCGATCATGAAAAAACGTGTAAATATAAATTTAAATTTAATTTTGAAAATGTTAAAATTCTTCATGAAGAGAGAAACCATAGTAAAAGAAAAATTAAAGAGGCAATTTTTATAACCAGGAATAAAATGCATTTAATAAATCGACAAGCTTCTAACATTAAAATATGAGATTCGTGGAATTTGAATTGATGACGTTTGCTTCCGCTTTTAGTTTTTGAATTTAATGGCAGTTGAGGCAGGTTAGAAACGAACTGAAAGTACTTCTGCAGATTTAAAGATTTTTTGTAATTGTTTGTAAACTGTTAAAAATATTATTTCAATTATAATATATATATATATATATATATATATATATATATATATATATATATATATATATATATATATATATATACACACACGCATAGGGCCAGACATTATCAAATGGCCTTACACAAAGACTGATGTAATATAAAATTGTAGATATTAAACACAACAAATACATAAATGTGGTATATTAATAATGGAAGGTGGGTCTGAGCATTAAAATACCCATGCACACCAATTTAAAGTAACATGAAATTGATACAGAAATATTGTATATGTATAATAAACTCATGTATTTTTATTTTTTGTATATTTTTATGACATGTTATTTTATTTATTTTGCTTTTCTCTGAAAAATTAAAATAGAGAAAAGAAAACTTTATTAAGCAAGAGATCAATTGATGGAACATATTAGTAAAAAAAATAATTAAAGCAATTGTTCCAACATACTTGTGTATATATATATATTAATTACTTTTCTAAAAACTAATTTTATTCTGTAAGCAAAGAATGGTAATTGCTTGGGCAAAATCTGACCAAAAACAAAATGTTTGATAATCAATGCGATAATTAAGCTGTTATTTTTTTTTTGTATATAAAATAAAAATTCTTTTGAATTAAATCTGTAAAGAAGTGGTCTGGGTATTCCAGATGGTAACCAAACATATCAAACCCTGCTATGTAAAATTTAATCGGAAAAATATAATGGAATGTTTAGAATCTAAGTGATAAGCTAAATTAAAAGGATTGGTGATTCATACTTCTCAGGGGGGATACCTGAATTGGTTCTTATGTGTGGAATTGATAAGTTTTAGTCAGTGCTATGGGATTTAATTCTTTCTTTGGCAGTCGTTCTGGGAAAGTCATTCATTACTTTGGCTCCAGAATTCTCCAATCATCCAGCTATTTAGAGATTAATTTATGGACTAGACTACTGCTGATATTTCTAAAAAATCCATTATACAGTTCTTTTAAAAACTAGATTTCTTAAGGATTTAATGAACCAGTCAAGATAGCAAATGAATATTTAATATAAAATATTATAATATACCAAAAAGGTAAAAAATATAAAGCAATCTACCAGAGAGTCCAGTAGAATGACTGTGAAGTAGACAACCAGCTGGCCACCCACCCTTTCTCTATCCAAATCACAAAGGTACGATCATTCCAGTTCCAGCCAGCCACAATGATGATGAAGCTGTCTTGCCTATGCCTGAATCAGATGAAATCCTCACCACACGGCTAGTTGAATTGAAGCACCTACACTGGTAATATTCGGTAAATATGGTACCTCATGTTGCATATCTGAAATGTTTTTATCCGTATATCTTTAAGATAGTTTTGTCACTGTGGTACCTTATGATGAGTGCCAAAAGGTTTATTTATTGTAAATTTCTCATAAGCAAGTTCACTAATAACTATATTTAGAATAGTGGGGAGTGTATAATTGTGCTGCATGTATATACATGTATAAAATTTATCGTAAAAGGCATATTGATATGGTACTATGTAGTATCTGAGCTAACACAATCTTATTGACATGTTGAAAAATATGAAATTAGTGAAATATTTCATAGTGGAAATATATGTATGCCTAATTTTATTATTATTATTATTATATTGCTATTAATAAAAAAAGTTTTAAAGTCCTTAGTAGAAGTGTATGCCTGTATAACAAAAAATATTATATATATATATATATATATATATATATATATATATATATATATATATATATATATATATATATATATATATATATATATATATATCAAATCACACAAGACAAAACATATTTCTACAGTGTAAAAAGCTCAGACCACTTCCATTCCTTATAAAATATTTTAAATAGCTTTAGGGATTTATTTTTCTTATTTAAAATAGTATTTTATCTATTTCAATGCCTCTATATATATATATATATATATATATATATATATATATATATATTTATTTTATATATATTATATATATATATATATAATATATATATATTTTATACTTAATTATTTAGTAATTTTTTTATTATATCTTCATTAGTATGAAACGGTGGTGGGTATTCTGGGATTAAATAAATATTTAATCATAATATTAAATTGGTTTTGTCTTCATATTTTTATTTATTTGATAAAAATATATTCTTTCCTTCTCAACCATGTACCTGTATTAATCAATTAACTTACCCATTGAAGACCCTAGATGTAGAGTACTGAGTTAGCCACATGGGATATCATTCTACCAGGGTGTTAAATCACATTCTTATGCTCTTCAGAACATATGGGATTGCACATCCTTCTAGGAGGTGGAAAAATTCATTTTTGATTCTTTTCCAGAAGTGGTGTGCAAAAGCTATCTCTAAATAGACTTTTCATAGTTGTGTACATACCATAGGTTTTAAGTATTTGGGCATTCAAGTAAGATATCAACTAAATGCGGTTTTTAATGGGCAGAGTACTGTCAATTCACTCTTTCTATCAGTTTAGCAAGAAGTATCAATACATATAAGTACAGAAAATCAGATAATTTGGTATCCATTTCCTTCCCTGTTAAATCTTGGTCACTTCATGCTCAGTGCAAGATTAGGAATAGAAATCTGCAGGGAAGTATGGTCCTGTACAATCGTATATCATAACTTGCAGAATCATTGTTTCTTTTATTTAAAATATTTATATTTTGATTAGTAAATTATGCCGGTTCTGAATAGATGATCTCCCACTATATACTCATAGGTTCCATTATGTTATTTCCAATTAGTCTGTTTGTGTCTCCACTTTGCGATGCCCATGGGGAGAGATAAAATTAGATCGGTATCATCGCGGTTGTTGTTCATAAGTTGTACATCTAGAAAATAAGCAAATAGAGCAGAGTTCATGAGTTCTCCTGACTATGTATCTTGTGCATGATTGGACTTGATATACATTTGCCTAGATGCTACATCTTATTATAGAAACAGACACAACCAACTGGTACAATATATATATATATATGGTAGATTAATAACAATAAAAAAGTGTTTATTATTGTTTTCCTTTAAGTTCTTTTTAAATTTTTCTTGCTTGTATTAAAATTAATAATTTTTTGCCATGTTGTAATGTGTATAAATTAAACAATTGACAAGTTGTTTTTACAACAAATGTATGACAGTAAAAATCCAATCAATTAGCTAATGAACTAATTAATACATGGACTAATTAAAAATTCAAACTCATTTACATATGTGTACAATAAATTACAACAGTCTTCATTCGTAAAGCTGTGAGTATGAGGTTAGAATTCTAATTCTCGAAAGTGCTAAGCAGGCGTATTAAACATTATAGTATAATTACAGCTTCACTAATGCATCAGAAAAAATTGCATATGTATAATTACATTTTTTATTGGTGAACAGAAAAACAATTTATTAAATAATTAATACAATAAACAATATTTTTAAAAACAAATATATACTATAGTTTAATAGAAGTACTTTCAACTATCTAAGTAGTCTTAACAACTAAATTCAAATTCTATTACAAAATACCATTACAAATGTTTGTTTGTGGAAGTTTAGATGTTATAAATTTGTTATTTAATGAATTAAATAATTTAGAAGGTTTAAAATGAAGTACATTTTTTGAAGAAAAATGTCAATTCAATATTTGAATATGAAAGTTACTCCTAATAAAAATAAATTAGATTATTTTGTGGTAATAAAAGATATTGAAAAAAGTGCATATTCCTTGGGATTCTAATGTGCCAATAGTACATAAATTATCTGGTTTAAACTCATTTTCATTTAAAAATAAGTTATGTAAATATAATTCTGATAAAATAAGTAATATAAATGTATTTACTATGGATTTATTAAATAATGGATATAATCATAAATTAATTTATAATCTTGTTATTAAGTTTAATAATAATTGTAATATGTTAAGTGCTATAGATATCGATAAAATGAAATATACTTGGATATCAATACCATTTATTTGTAATGAACAAGTGAAATTTATATATATATATATATATATATATATATATATATATATATATATATATATATATATATATATATATATATATATATATATATATATATATATATATATTAAAGGTGAGAAGGTTGCCTTGACAGCAGTCAGAGATATTGGTTACTATATTTACTGTGAATGTTTAGGTGGTGACTGGTAGGAATCTAATTATATATATATATATATATATATATATATATATATATATATATATATATATATATATATATATATAAAAGAGAGAGAGAGTCACATTTTATATTACTCCTAAATTAAATAGATTGATAAATAATTCAAAAAATAGATGTAATATTTTAAGTAACTGTTCTGCATTATATAAATGCCTGTGGGTTTGTGGAAAGGCATATATTGGTGAATCTCACTTTACATTGGATAAAAGATCAAAGGAGAATTGGTTGTTATATAAATGAGAGTAAAAATTAAGAGAAAATAATGTTACAAATGATGATGTATCACCTTCAGTATTTTTTGATCATAATGTTACCATGTAATTATGGTTGGATTTTCATTTTAATAAAGTTAAGATTTTGTGTATTGAAAGAAATAATAATAATTGTAAAATTAAAGAAGCTATGTTAATACAAAATGCAAAAACACATTTGTTAAGTAGACAGGCTGCTGATATAAAAATTAATGAATTGTGGGTAAATTGATGTATGATGTAATTCATTTTGTATTCATTTGTAACAGTTTTTGTAATAAAATATGGATATAGTTGGTAACAACTACTTAGATAGTTGAAAGTACTTCTATGAAATTATAGTATATATTTGTTTTTAAAATATTGTTTACTATATTAATTATCCTATTCTTTTGAATAATTATATATCTTCATCCAATAGTAAGCACAATAGAATCCCCAAGTCATATTTTAGCTAGATATCTATCTGATTTCATTATACCTACAATCCCATCTATGAAATAATATATTAAAACACTCTTTTCACTTTATTTCTGTTTTAAAAAATTAATGCTAATGACATTCTACTGAGATTTGATGTTGTGTCTTTGTTTACAAACATTTCAATTGATAAATCTTTAAATGTAATTTCTCAATGCTGCAATTTATCAAATCATATTGTTGCTTTGATTAAACATTGTCTCTTGAACACATATTTTTTATACAATGGACAGCATTACATACAAGTTTTTGTAATCCTATGGGCTCACCTATCTCAGGAGTAATGGCTGATTTATTCATAGAAAATATAGAAACTTGTGCTTTAGAATAATCATCTTTAAAGCCTCTCATTTGGCTCAGATACATATTTGACATTTTTGTTATATGGCAACATGGAAAAATAAATTAGATGATTTTTTTCTTACATTTAAATAAAATCCATTCTCATATTAAATTTACAATGGAAACAGAGACTGATGAAAAAGTCCCATTTCTTGATGTTCTAGTCACCAGAATACCAAATAGTTTATCTTTTTTTTATTTACAGAAAGAATTCACATATGGACAAATATCTACATTTCCATTCTCATCATCACCCAACTCAGATAGTTTCCATAGCCAAAACTCTTTTAAAAAAATCAATTAACCTTTCAGATAAGTCACATCTGAAAGAAGAAATAAATCATATTAATAGTGTTTTATTAGCAAATATTTATAATTATAAATTTATTAAAAAAAAAGTCTTATGTCAAGTCCAAAGTGGACAAAATAGGAAACAAAAGGATGATAAATCAGCTATTAGGATTTGTGTTCCATATGTAAAAGGAACTACAGACAGCATTGCACATATAATAAAATTCTATAATATAGATACAACATTTTCTACTCATCAAAAGATCAGCAATATAATAACCAAGCCTAAGGATTCAATCCCTCTTGAATCTCATGGTGTCTATCAAATCTCATGTAAAAATTGTAAAGCTTCTTACATAGGTATGAGTAATCGTCACATCAGTGTTAGAAGAGATGAGCATGCTAATACAGTTAAACAACACTCATCATTAGCAGCACGATCACTCCATACTATAGATTCAGGTCATAAAATTAATTTTTCTAATACCAGGATCATATCAAGATGTAATAATCTCTACCAGTGCAAAATGAGAGAAACCATTGAGATAGTTATTAGGTCAGATTCTATCAATAAGTTAGATGATACATGAAAAATTCCCCCTATTTGGAAAAATTAAAAAAAAAAAAAACATTTTTAAATTAACATTTTTGCAATTGGTGGAACTTTGACTTTTTTTTCAAATCATTGATTGTAGGACCTCTACAACTATTTTTCTAACTTTATCACTCAGTAGATGAGATGACTGTGTGATCAAGTTAAAACATGGTTTATATAAATATTTAAATTTTTTTAATATGGATAAACCCATAAAATATGTCTTATATATATATATATATATATATATATATATATATATATATATATATATATATATATATATATTGTAACAGATGAATAAATATAATTGAGAAAATTAATTATTAATTAGTAACATATGTTTATAATCTAACCATTTGTCATAGTAAGAAAACTTTGTAACACTATACAAAATAATGTAATGATAAAAAAGTCTGCTATTTTGTAACCATTTATAAATATATATTAATGAGTGATAAAATAATAGTTTCTATAATTCAATAACTAAACACTGAACAGGATATATGATATGCTCCAGCGGTTCATCATTTGTAACCGAGTAAAATTAAATGATAAATGAAGTCACTGTGTTAGCTAAAATACAATTTATAATTAAATAAGGATGACGCTAACATATAAATAAGAATATATGCATATCGTGCTCTATTTGGGTGTCTATTTTTAATTAATTAAATATAACATTATAGCCCGTTTGCAACTATCCTAAACATTATCTCTGTTACGCTAATAATGAAATAAATAAATTATCTCATTTCTCCATATAAAATAACAACAATGAAAATTAAAACTATTATCATTAAAGATTTAGAATATTTAGATATTGGGGAAGTCATTTGAACAATAAAACATATTGGCCATTGTTATCAAATAAGAATAATATTAAATATAGCATCTGAATAAAATTACCCACTTTGAGATTCCTGGAGTGCATTATGCTTATCTCCCATACTAGGTTCTTTTAACAAAGAATCCTTCCTATTCTTCTTTCCAACTATATAAGACCATTCACGGTCATACGCACACACTGGTGCTATTTTTAACAACGTATAAAATTATCATATAAACTTAATATCATTAAGTTGGAAAGGGATTAAAACACTCCTTATTCAGTTTAGCTAAGTACATGTGTTTTCCCACGAGCACCACTAGATTGTTTTAAATATAGATAAATATCTGTTTAGAGTGTACTGAGTTCAAACTCATTCGGTACATTTTTATCACACATGACTTGGATGACTAATAAAAAAAATGACACTCTTATATTTTACTCATGTCAATAAAATCATAAGATCCCCTATATCACCAAAATTTATATAGATCAAAACTCTTATAGATATTGCTAGCTCATTTTATGTATATTGATGAACAGAGAAGTATAATCCTATTACTGTCTTCTAAACAAGCATCGTGAAGACCATTATTGATATTGATGGCCATTTAACTAGATTATTTATCACAATATAAAGGTAATAATGATGATGATAATAATATCATAATAATAATGATAATAATAGTGATGATAATACCAGTTATAGCTTATTAATAAACTCACAACAATAAATTTATCTTTATAAACTCATAAGCACTTTTTAAAATCATCCTTTGTCACAATGGGATTTAAATATTACATTCACTAACATTTATATAAGTTTATAGTTATTTACTAACATACTTTTATAGTTAAAACTAGGATTTAATAATACTAGTGATGATGACTGATCATCACGAATCTCTATGCATTATATTCAACTTTGTACAAATCCTTATTTACTAAATATATTAATTATGTTAAACATTAGATTTAATGATTATAATTTATTAATGATGATAGCGATCATAACTCATGTATAGTACCATTAAAAAGTTGTTTTAATCAATAATACGATATCCATCTTTGATGAGGATGATCAAAACTCATGGACACAACATAATTTTAGCTTTCTATTGTTGAACTATAATTATTAAAACTTGGTTATTATCAAGCTTCACCCTTAAATACCTAAATGTAAATCAACATTCTAGTTTACTTAGCATTTTGCAGCTCTTTCTTAATATTTGCGAATGCTTGCTCAGTATTTACGAATGATGATTCTTAATATCTGTGAGCGATGATGATGATGATCATTTAAACAATAGAATTAAGACAAGAAAAATACAACAATATTTTTAATAAGAACTCGGAAACCAATTAAGATATATAATTATATTTTATTTATACTATTCTTCTTTCCTTCTTTAAAATCAAATTTACTAATTAGATAAATGGCTTATTATTACATTAATTCAATATAGAACTAATACAAAATTTTATATACAAGTTCGTCATTTTGGATAATTTTAAAATAAGCTGGCTTAAAATGACATTTAAAAAAATATATTTCATGGAATGCTTACTTAAGACTTTCCTAACTTATTATATCATAAAAATAAATTTCATATGTAACTTGTGTTTTATTTCACTTCCATTCATATGTATGCCTTGCTTTATAATTTCTTATATTTAAACTAATTACGTATAACCTATTCTTTTGACGTGTTTGTATAAGCAGTTACACATGCATACATTTGGTAATGTTAACATATATGTTTAAAATGTATACCCCTTTATTAAAGATTAATACATAAATTACATATATATATATATAATATTCGTGCAACCTTTTAGCAAAATAAAATAAAATACATTATATCAATTTTAATATGCAACAAGATAAAATAAAATAAAACATTATAAATGCATATATTTATAGGTTGCTCATTATCATAACAACTGAAGAACAATTAAAAAAAAACATTTCAATGTTACAATATATAATATAATAGACAGGGTATGAGTACAGACTTTCACATGACCCACCACTCTCCACACTATATCATAACACTGATACACCATATAAAAAAATAATAAAAAATAATGAAAATTTAAGTTTAAAGATTTAAACTGTGTTTGTGTTATGTTATGTGAAATTGAGAATAACTATCGATAAACAAGCCTTTAATGTTTCTGTATCAAAAGAAAAAAAATAATGCTTTGACCAATAAATTAAGGTTTACTTTTAATAAGTAAGAATAAAAGATCTGTTAAAGAAAGTTCATAGTTACCCGATCACTTTCACTCCTTATAAATGTCCCGAGTTTGAATTTTCATACTGCTTGTCTTTGCTCCATTTAAAAAAAAGAAAGTTCTTAAGATACTTTTAAGATAAATATGAATTAATTGACTTGCTGTTTCCACAACTTTAAAATTATTTATTGTTGATACTTTTGATAATGCTGAATTCATTGACTGGCTTTCTTCTAATTTTCTCAAAAAGAGTTATTACAAGTACTATTAGATAAATATGAACTGGTGGATTTGCTTGTCTATTCAATTTCAAACAGAATTGTTGTAGACACTATAGATGACTATGAGGAAAATTTTAACAAAAATTTGGTTGATAGCTTAATCAAACCTAGTTATAAGGCCTTTATACAATTTTCTTTTCCTCTTCCTTCCTCTTCTCCCTCCATCTAAAGGTAATGAGCCTATAATGGACCAGGAGCCAGAAAAGAAGCATTTGAAATAGCTTGTGTGGTTGGCTTTAAACTCGATCATTTTGTTGGCTACTATTCGATTGGTATATGAGTCCATAGACAGATTAGTGAGCTAACTCATGATAGGAATCTCAAGAAGCAGAAGAGGTGGTTTTAGCAATGCAAATTCATTGTATTATACACAGCAAAATATATTAATATCATTTCATAGAACTGTTAATAACTTCTTCCAAGAAATTCAATTTTGTTCCAATTTTTTCCTTCTTTATCTTAATCTTGCTGGGAATTACTTATATATATGCACATCTTCGTCTCTACTGACATTAAAACAAGAGTCATTTTTTTCTCCTCAATTTTTTTTAAAGAGTGAAAAAAAAATCGCTCTCACTCTTAAAAATAAAAAATAAAAACTGTCCATTTTCTTTTAATTTTCATGAACTCAATCACCAAATCTCTGTCTAATAATAATGAATAAACTGATCATTACATCTCTTCCTAATAACATTAAAAAAAACTGACCGTAGTAATAATATTAATGATTGACTTTCTTTTTAAAACTACATATTGTTACATCACTCTCCTCCAAACAAAAATTGAACTGCCTCTCAATATTATTTCACCCAGTTTTTATTTCAAATTTGTGACCAAAAAAAAAAAAAAGGCCAGCTGCAAATCCTGTTATCTTGAGACAAACAAAGATCAAAAGCTTCACAAGTTTGATGGTCGGTCACAATTTTACTAGAAAATTAATAATCACGTTTTATTACATTAAAGCACCCCTTTTATAAAATAATCTTAGACACAGGTAACACAAACAATAAAGCTGGCAATCTATAATCATTAGAAATAGGTGTAAAAGCGTTTTAGTGTTGATACAGACATTTTCATTCTTTCACACTCTTTTGCACGTGTACATTTTTTTATCTCCTAATCTTGACCGTCTTATTTTACACTTTCTTTCTAATCTGCTTTATTTAATAAGAATTAATGTTAAATAATTTAACACCTTATTTAATAAAAAATATAATAAATCAATATTAAATATTATTACATTCTCTCTCTACATAACTGCTTATTTATTAACTATTATTATATAGACTATATAATAATAAATACACACACAAATCTATATATATATAAGAATTTTTTTTTTAGATAAATAATATATCTATGTGTTTGAAATGAGTCATATACATACAATATATATATTGTAACCTCTTCAATCTACACCTATATCACCTTATACACATATAAATGCCCATGCGCCAATTCTTTACAAGATAGAATAAAATTTATAATTTAGGTTGCATCTCTAATTATGGATAAAACTCTTATTATAGTATTAATCTATAGCTTAGCCCAGTTAGGGGTTATAGGGTCTTGTGGTCATCTAGAATGCATATGGGGTGAGAGAAGCATTTATAAACTATAATTATTATGTTTATTTAGTTATACTATAAGTACATACTTAAGTTAGCAAAAAAAAGCAATTCGTGGATTAAATCAAGAATCATGATATTTTCAATTCTCCCACCATCCGAGTATATGATAGACCAATCATACAACTCATCTAATATATTTGGGGATCATTGTAACAATAATTAATCTACAGACATTTGATTTAGATTGCGCAGCTATACCAATGTTTATTTAAATTATGAAATAATCTCAGGGTTCTACTATATAAATAATAAGGCAATCCTCATACAAGATGATTATTAAGTGATGAGGACTATTGTGAAACTGACAATTATTACAATGAAATAAAAAATAGTCAATGATAGAGATCGGGTGCATTTTTATTTCACATCACCATCTATTTTAAACAAGGCAAAATCTATATCTTGGCATTAGACAATGTTTGGATCAATTAATTCAGTGTTATTTAAATACATGGCATATACTATTATACTGATAAGTAATACAGTTTTTAAACAAGGTAAAATCTATATCTTGGCATTATACAATGTTTAGATCAATTAATTCAGTGTTATCTAGATAGATTGCATATACTATTAAACTGATAAGTATGACAATTAGATTATGTTGAACATATGTGTGTGTGTGTGGAAATGGTCAATCAAACGTATATGATAAAATAATTCAGAGGGAATCTTATTTCAATAAACATTTATTACAAACACATTCTTTTACAAACACATCGATGATGATTTAACGTTAATTTCACATTGACTACCAACTTGACTAAACAACATTTAAATTACATAAATCCTATATACTTAATATTTGGAGGCTCTTCCTCTCATCTGTTATTTCAATAATATTTATAACTCTATTTATTAAATTATTAGCAACCCAAAATAATTATATATTCACATACTGATGTTTATATCATCTATTCTCATTCTGTGTTCTCAATGAACTAAGAAAACCGTATCAAATAATCAACTAATGCCATTAAAATTATTTCCGTATGCCTATAAATTTATACTTACTATATGAAATATTAAGTAATGATTTTATTAAAATTAGCATTAAATAAAGTAAAATTTTGTAACCCAATATTATATTCATACTGGGAGTGTGAATTGCCAGTAATAATAATAAATGAAATAATGATAATGTGAATGATATGATTTGACAAACTACTTAGGACTTACAATTCCAGCGATGGTCTCCCTCCATATCTCTAAGTTTATCATATCTCTGAATGTGTGCGCATTTATAAATTTACAATCATAATGCATTATTGATTACATTTTCTATCGGTTTACATGTGGAATGAATAAACATCGCAATATGGATGGCACAATGATCCAATCATTAAATTATAAATCTGACTTCAAGTATATTACAGAAATCACAATAATATTTTTTTTTGAAATAACTAACATATACTACATTATGATAAATATGTGGAATGAAGAGGGAGAGCGAGTTGCTAACAAATAAATATTCGTGCATATGGGCGCATGAGAGTTAACAAGATTCCAAACATCAACTTAATTCATCAACATAGTAACTACCAATTTTTCTGACACAAAGTGTACAGAACCCAGCCGACTTATGAATAAATGGGGCATAAAAATATAATTATTGCATCATATACTAGCAAATAAAGGAATATACTAACACCTACGGCTCAATAGGTACTTAAATAAAAGGACCATTAGTCAATTCTAATATTATGATTATCCCTTCAGTCGTCTCTTCACTCAAACGGTATCTAAGGCATTTCATATAGAACAAATCCATAACAAACAAACTCTTAAATTTTCACAATCTTTAACGCATAGCGCCAACCTCAATTAATAGAAAAACAAACAATCATAAATCTAACTCTTATAAAATAGCTTATGACAGCTTACACACATGTGAATATATGATCATGTATGATATATTTTTGAAGTAACGTCAGACAATAAAATGTTATATTAGCATAATTATAAATGAATCTAATAACTATGAAAAATTATGAACATTGAATTTCAAATTAGCGTAAATTCTATCAAGTAAGACTAACCATTCAGCAATACTGGCATAAATATTTCCATGTATCCATTTATTATTACCAACTAATGAATAATGATAACGCATTCAATTTGCACCAATAATATGAGCACTGGAAAAGAAAATATTACCGGCTTGGTATAACTTATACCAAACTCTCTGAGAAGTTCTAGAGGAGATTGGGTACACAAATATGTAATAATAAATCAAATTAATGTCAAAATAAACATAAAAAATAAATAAATAAATACATCTACCTATCTATCATGAGCAATGAAAGAAATGCATATCAAACCTTCTGTCATTAAAATAAAAGTTCCATTTTTATTTGTATTATTATTTTTTAATTCATACTTGAAACTTTAAAAGCAGAAATGCACACATAGCTCACGAAGATAAGATGGATACACAAACATTGAAACATACAAACATTACTCAGAATAAACATGAATTAGGAAAAACAGCAATAACCTCCAATTTTCTTAGGACTTTCTAATGGACATTATAAGCAGTTTTTGCACATATTTGAATCAATTTATTTTTTTATATAAACTCTCCACAGCGCAGCAAGCTCATCCAAATAAATGTTTATGATCCACTCTATTTTCAATTCTGTTCTGTCCAAGATTTCCAACATTTAATAAATTTTAATAACGATCAAGATCAGGGTTATTTGGTCATCCATACTTATGCACATTTCTGATAAATAATTATCAAATATCATTAAGTCATGCATTTTATCACTCTTTTATAGGTGTGAATGGTAATGTAATTTAATATACCTAATTATTCCAATAATGGCAGAGGTCGCCAAAGTGGTCTATATAGACCCCCAGGGGTCTATTTAACAAAAGTAGGGGTCGATCTGAGCCAGGGGGTCGATTGGGGGTCGAAGAAAAAACAATTCTTAATATGCAAATCACACATATTTTTCATAAAACTATTGTTACACAATGTAAAATTACTTTAATAAATGTTTAAAATCATAAAATAAATGTACAAACACAGAACCTAATAGATAGTTTTATTTTAATTAACTGAAAATTACTTTTTGGGGGTCTATGGAGATTTTGAAAAATTATATAGGGGTCTATGATCAAAAAAATTTGGCGACACCTGATGTAGAGTATGAGGATGAATATTTTTTTTTCAGCCTTATTTTACACAATAAAAATAGAAAACTTATTAAATGAGAGTCAATAAAATATTTCATTAAACATTTCAGCATAACTTTTCCAATTATTATTAGTATTATTAATTTACATACTTCCAGCATCACACTGTTCATTATAAGTAAATTATAGCAGAATTGTATTAACAATTTTTTTTTACATAATATCCATGCATCTTAAATATAAATGAATTCAAATTGTTAGTCAATAGAAGCTGGAGCCAGTGTAGCTTTAAAAGTTTATCATTCTATATTGAATAATTCTATCTGTGTTCTTCACAATTATACATGGGCATTTAGGCTTGAGAAGTATGAGAGAAGTTTTTAGTAAAGGGAGTAGTAGAAAATTATTGAAAACATTAGATTCACTTGTTTTATTACATAAATTATCTCTACTTTATTTTTACTGTCTTTTCTTCAGAAAAATATTTCACCTTCCTGGAAACTTTTTTCTGAAGTCTTCTGTCTACTTAGCCACGCCTCTTTTTTAGTTATAATGAGGCAATAATATGCAAGAATTTACTACTTGTAAAAAAATGTTAGGAATAGAATATTGAAAAAAAAATATTAAATTAAAAATGCTAACTAATAATAAATAAAATAAATAACATTTACATTTTTAAATGTAAGATTTTATGCAAAAAATAATTAATAAAAATAATTATATTAACTGATGGTGTGTGTGTGTGTGTCTGTCTTTCCATTAATCCAGAGGTCTATTAATGATTGAGCTATTAACAATATGTATGGCAAAATAAATAATGTTATCACAAGATGGATATTCTGATTGATAATTCAAAATATGAATGAGATTTGAAGTGTGGAATGATGTGAATGGACATGCACCCACATATAGAAGTTAAATCTTGGAATGGCAATAAACAATTGATTAGAAAATTAATAAATAAGCACTCATCAGAGCTTATAGACAAATAATACTTATTTCCTAGTTTAGCTTTCATACCAACATTTCCTGATACAATCCATTCCTATCTCCCACTATTAGATATATCTCAAAACAAAATTTTAACAATTGGTGCACTCCAAATAACATCCTAAGAATTTTTCAACCGAATTATACATTAAGTTATATCACAATTCATTTTTTTTATATCATGTAACCCTGACCACTATTGGCACAATGGCAACTTCCCACATTTCTTCATGGTGCCAATAGTGGTCAGGGATACCTGATAAAAAAAATGAATTGTGATATAACTTAATGTATAATTAGGTTGAAAAGTTCTTAGGATGTTAGTTGGAGTGGACTAATCATTAAAATTTTGTTTTGATGTATATCTGATAGTGGGGGAGGGGATGGATTGTATCAGGAGTTGTTGGTATGAAAGCTAAACTAGGGAATAAGTATTATTTGTCTATAAGCTCTGATGAGTGCTTATTCATTAAATTTCTAATCTATTGTTTATTGCTATTCCAAGATCTAACCTGTATATTTGCATATATATATATATATGTGTGTGTGTGTGTGTGTGTGGGTGGTTGTGCGCATGTGTGTGTAATTATATAATTAAATATTTGTAAATCCAATGGTTAGATAATAAAAAATTTTATCCACTTAGGAACACTTTTTATTATCCTAGTAATCTTTGTCAAATAACACTTTCAATGTTTAACCTTCCCACACTTCTGTGATCTTAACATTTGCTGCCTGCCTATTAATTTATTCATGTTTGTATTTGTATGTTAGCATAGCTTCCTTTATTTTTCTTATATTATTTTTTCAATTTGCAACATTTTAACAGTATTAAAATTGAAGTCAAAACCATAAATACATGACTTATTATGCTTGTAAAAAACACATGCTGAAGTATTATTATCTACTTTCCAATTTTGTTTCGATTTCTGAACCCATTTTAATAACAGCAGGTGCTCCTTAGTTGTTTATTTCTGAACCCATTTTAATAACAGCAGGTGCTCCTTAGTTGTTTTTTTTAAATGTTCATCTCAATTCACCTATATATCCACTACCACACCTACATATATATTTATAAATGACACAATTTTTATTTATAAATTTTAATTTATAGATGTAAGTGAAATGTATGGATCAATTGATCAATTAGCATCTATTAAAATTATTTCCAATGACTTAATTTTCAAAAATGTTAATGTGAAAATAATAAAATGTATAACTGAAACATTAAGTTTTACTGATAAATATATTTATGCAGTTGTTTAAAGAATTAAACAGTTTAAAAAACTTACAATTGATAAAAACAGCTGACAATTTAATGTGCACTCTGTTTCTTGATATTAAAATAACTAGAAATCAATATATACTGAATTACTGTATGACCATTAAACCAATAGCAAAAAAAGTTATATCCCCTACAAATCAAAAGTGCAAATGTCATTCAAAATGGAAGGTTTGAAATCCCTCTTATTTAGAAACAATAGTATTTATAAAAATTCATCGGATAAAGTTGAAATATATTTGAATGAATTATTCAATGTTGGCTACAATTATAATCATATATATGTATAATGTTATTACAGATTTTAATATAAAATATAAGAATAAACAATTTTAATAATATTGATTCTCATGTTGATAACAAATATCTATATCAATACAATATCTTTCCAATGATCAAGTAAATTTTATAAAAAAAAATTATGAAGGTATATGTGATATTGCATTTTACACCACTTCTACATTAAACAAATTAATAAATAACTCTAAAGATAAAACCTCATTTATAAAGAAAAATTGTGATATTTATAAATGGATATGTAGGTGTGGTAGTGGATATATAGGTGAAGTGAGATGTATGTTGGAAAAAAAGAACTAAGGAGCACTTGCTGTTATTAAACCAGGTTCAGAAATTGAAACAAAATGCTAAAATATATAATAATATTTTAGCATCTGTTTTTTTACAACCGTAATAAGTCATGTATTTATGGTATTGACTTCAGTTTTAATAATGTAAAATATTAGAAATTGAAAAAAATAACAATATAATGAAAATAAATGATGCTATGTGAGTATACAAATATGAACGTGACAAAATTAACAGGCAGGGAGCTACATATTAAAATCACAATATTGTCAGAAGGTTAGCCATTCAAAATGTTAGTTGACAAAGATTACTAGAATAATCAGAAGCACTCCTAAAAGGATAAAATTTTTAATTATCTAAGCACTGTATTTATAAATATTTAATTATATAATTATGTATCTTGCATTGAAAAAATTACAAACATTGAATAATCTCATTCATCATCATCATCATCATCAAGTATTATAAATCCACTGCAGGATGAAGGGCTCTCCAAGTTCAATTCATCATATCTGATATTTAGCTTTTCTTCTCCACATCATAAATGCACACTTTCTTATTTCATCCATGCATCTCACATTTTGCCTCTTTCTGGGTCTTTTACATTCTCTTGAAATCCTGTTTAAGATTTCAATTGTCCATGTATTATCATATTTTCTAACAATATGTTCAGCCCAGCACCACTTCAGTCTTTTATTTTTTTCAATGATGTCATTAGTGATTGTTTGTTCTCTTACCCATATATGCGTTTTTGATCTCTTCTTGTTACGCCCAAGATGCATCTTTCCATACTTCTTTGAGTGGTCTGATGTCTTTGTATTGCTCTTCTATTAAGTCTTCAAATCTCAGATGCATAAGTAAGAACGGTTAAAACACATTTATTAAAAACTTTATCTTTTAAACACATAATCATATTTCTTTTTAGTATCAAGTTATTTCTACCAAAAGCACTCCAATCCAGTTTAACTCTATGATTAATTTTATCCATTATGTTTCTATCTGTATTAATAATCTGGACAGTGTATTAGAAACTTTTATATTCTTCTAACTCATCATAATCAATTTTATTTTCATATTTTGAAAAAATCCATTAATCATTACTTTAGTCTTTTTAACATTTATCTTTAGTCCTAGTTTTCTACTTTCGTCTAATAACTCTTGCAAGATTTCCTGCAACTCTAAAGAATTATATCAAAAACAACTACAACATCTACAAAATCTAAATGACTTAAACAATCTCCATTTAATTTTACTCTTTTAGCTTCTCATTTTAATCCACAAAATACTTCTTGCAGCACTGCTGTAAAAAGTTTTGTAGATACGGAGTCAATCTGTCTTATACCTGTCTCATTGTTGATTTTCTGTATTCTTATATAATCTAATTTTTGCTATGGCATTTTTATAAATATTCTTTAAATATGACATTATCCTGGATCTATATATTGATGATCCCATGTTTAATCACAAAATAAATGTTTATAGAATCCAATGCTTTTTCATAATCTACAAATCCAAAACACAATGATTACTCATATTCATTTGGTATTTCTATAACTTCTTTTAATACCTAGATATGATCTACTTTACTAAAACCACTTTTAAATCCAGTTTGTTCTCTTGGTTGGTGGAAATCCAATGTTCTCTGTAGAGAGTAGTAATTATCTTGATAAAAATTTTGTCTAAAACTGATAAAAGGCTGATAGGTCTCTAATTTCTAATATCTTCTTTATCACCTTTTTTAAATATTAATATTGCATTTTTCAAATCATCTTGTAGATCTTTATCGTTTAAATGTTTGATATACAACTTTGCTAAACAATTATATTTCTTCACCTGCTTTTTTTAATATATTAATTATAATTCCATCATTACCTGGAGCCTTTTTTTATACATTTAATTGCATGTTTCATTTGTCAGAAGATGGAATAGATAAAGGAGGTACTTGTTCTTTATTACTATATAATTCTTGATAAAAGTCTTCTACCATTTTATGATGTCATCTTTTTTTAGAAATAATTCATTCTTTTTTTCTTATTGCAGATATACATTTCCTACCAATACCAACATGTTGTTTTACACTCTTTAGAAATTTATTTTCTACTACAGCTTTTTTGCTAATTCACATTTATACTTTCTTATATCATTTTCAAAATTTTTCATACCATTTTACAAAATTGGGGTATGCAATCCCTTTTAATGCATCACTTTTGTATATCTTCATGTTAGTTTTTTTCTTTATACATTCTTTAGTCTCAGTAGAAATCTTGTTAGTCAATTCCTGATTTTTTTTACTAGCTGTCTTTGTTGCAGTTTTTAAAAGTGTATCAGTTATTTTCATACTAATTTCATTCAAATCTGAATCACATTCAAAATCTACTAATATTGAAACCGATTTGTAAGTTCTAATTTAAATTAGTTAGAATGTTTCCGAAGATTAGGAATATCAAATGTTAATATTGTTTCTCTTTATATTTTTTGTTTCTCTAGTTTACATTAGCAAGGATCTTACAAAGTTCTAATTTAAATTTATTAGAATGTTTCTGAAGATTAGGAATATCAACTGCAAATATAGTTTTTCTTAATAATTTTTGTCTCTCTAGTTTTGCATTAACTCATATCTTACACATTCCTAATTGATGATCACTTCCTGTGTTAAATTTATTAAAAACATTACAATCTTGAAATATGTGTTTTCTGTTAGTCAAAATATAATCACATTCTGTTGTACCTTCATTTGAATACATCCATGCTTATTTTCTTTTAACATTTTTCTCAAAAACAGAATTCATAATATAAAGTTTTTCTTTTTCTGAAAACTCCCCAAGTCTTTGTCCTCTCTCATTTTTAGTACCATAACCAAAATTACCTACAACACATTCACCTTTAATTTTTTACCATTTCTAGCATTAAAGTCTCCCATAACGATTTTAAAATGTTGTTTACTCTGATCAAAAGCCTTTTGTACATCCATATAAAAAATTCTACTTCATCATTTTAAGAACTTTTTTAATGTTTTCCCACTTGGGTATTCGTTTTTTATCTTTGTTTGTATTACTGTGTAATGTCAAATACTTGTCTTTATCTAAACTAAATTTTAAGATTACACTTTCTTCCCGAGGTAAATTTACATGGTGACGTTTATCTTATTGACAGGCCTTCCCATACACAATTTTCCCATAAATTTTGAGTCATTCACCTTTCTGATAAAGTTTTCCTGAATTCTGGATCATTCAAAAAGGGTTAAAGAAGGAGCTGACTACAAAACACATGTATATAAAGGAATTGCAATAATTCAACCCTCCCAGCTTTAACTTTATTTCTAAGTAGATCTCCATGTTTATGGACAATGTCCCTTTTTTTTTCCATTGCCAAGTGCCAATCTAGCTAGTTCACAAGAATCACAGGATCTATTACATATTTGTCTGACTCACTTATTTAACTCTATGCCCATCTTAATCCTCAGGATGTGGTAGCACATTGTGCCAAAAATAAGCGAAGATTGAACTAACTTTTAAATCAACTTTTTTCTATAAATTTCTATTTAATTCCCAATAAAATCTAAAATAAACCTTTTAACCCGCCCCCCAAGCACCTTTCTGCATAACCTGTTTTGCTTTAATCTATTATTGGAGGCACACCAGCATGAACATCTATCCGATTTTGAAATACATAAGAAATTGCATAACGTGTATTGAAACAAATTAACAGTTTAAGTTAAGATTCACTAATATTTTATTCTAAGAAAACAATGAAATAGCATAATCATGTATTCAATAAATATTTTAATGAATTACAATTAAAAAAATGAAACAGTCAATAATACATGCATATCAATAGATTATCACACAGTTTGGGTTTGATTATATTTAAGGATTTGAAATGATATAAAACGTGTATATTTAGCAGTATTTTTAAAGAGCCTACAGAATCCGCATATATGTTTCTGAGTGCACTCATGATTTAATTCCAGGATTAGCATAGGCAAAACATGATGTCTGTCTCTTCTGTTTAGTATTCCAACCTTTTAGTCCATTTGAAAGTAGCATATTTATTTTGCTGTTCCTTTTTCCCCCTTGAATTCATTCAGGAATGGCAGACAATCTGCACTAGATCCAAATAGTTGTGAGTCTGAAGAGGAATTGGCGATGTTAAAGATGGTATATACATTCCAATGGTTTATGTGGCATAGATGACACAGAGAGATCTGGAGTTAGAATGTACACCCAGCACAATGGCAACTTTACCCTACGTGCTCCATGAGGTTTCGTTTATGTTTTATTTTCAGTTCACTCACAATCAATCCAGCCATGAAGGCAGTAATCACAGTTTATTCTTGATCTTTTCTGCTTTTCAGCCAATTTATTAAAATTTTCTCTTTATATCTACTGCAATGTATTCTATAACAGATTGCCTTCTTCCCCATAAGCTCAACAAACCTATCTATTTTTTTTATTTAATTAAGAATCGAAGTTTCATTTCTCCTTATCTCTGGTATTTCTTTGTTTTCAAAAAAATATATTTTTACAGAAGTGCCAACAAAAGAAAACCACTTAGAAACCTCGACTTTTACTTATCTTATTTTCTTATTTATTTCTTGAAACTTTTTAATTGCACTCTTTTCATTTACTTTAACTAGACAAAAGAATTCAAAAACAATTTAATAATTAATGGGCATTCCACATTCATTAATTTAAAAAAAAAATTTCCACAAAAGTCTGAATATTTACAATACATCCACTCATTTAATTAAAAAAAAATGAGATAGCCATCCATTAGTTAGATCTGTTTCTTGAACATTAAGAGATACCTTTGGCTAATTAATTCAGGAAATAATAACTGAAAAAGAAACTTTTCTTTTACATGCTTTAAAATCTATTAGTTTTTTCTTTTTTTTTCAAAAACAACATTCATTTATATACATGTATGCCAATTAAAATATTTACCCTTACCCATCATTCTTTATCATCCCAGCAATTACACATGTGTTTGTCTGTGCAACTTGTCCAGTAATAATTATAAAATCAATAATAATTATAAAACAAGTTATCTAAAATCTACTCTTTCACTCATTTTGTAACAGGATTCGAACTCAGTTTCTATTACATTATATATATATATTCTAATATTTTATATATATCCTAATTATATATATATATATATATATATATATTGTGCCCTTATCTATAGGTCATAATAAGGTAGAATGGTCAATTGCTAAAAAATTTTAAATTTTAAAATACGTTTGTGTAATATATTGATAATTGTATGATCGATTAGATTTTATAGTACAATTTAAGGCTGAAAATACCTGGTATATAAAAGTGTAATGGATTATTTTAAAAGAAAACAGTTAAATAAAGCTTAATTATATCCTTGCTTATGGTTGTAAAAGCTGGCCATATAAAATAACACAGCTATAAATAGTTAAAAGTATATTAATAATTCGAGTATAATATTTTAAAACTAATAAATTAAATAAATGCTATATGTAATATTATAATTATAATTAATATTCAAATTTAATCTAATATATTTTAAGATAAACTTTAGGATGGTGAGAATTATATTTGGTTCTACAAGTTTAAATTATTTTCCAAATTTTTTATAAAATATATCAGTTTTGGTAATTTAGACCGAGACGTAAATTAAAAATCATCTGATAAAGTTAGTAATCATGTGACTGTATATTATATACCTTCACACACACGCTTGTTAGAATAATAATAAAGTTTGTGAATTATAAAACTAAATATAATTGCTATCGATCGTTAAAGTAAAAGTTGAAATATTAAATGATATTTTAATAATTGTTTTAAAATTTAAATGATTTTGATAAAACTATAGTTGAATTTAAAAATACTATTCTAAGTAATATTTAAGACATGACGTCATAAATTCTTTATTTTAAAAGGGTTTAATCTATTATAAAACTAAAATGTGTAAATTTGTTCGCGCTAAAAAAGTCATTAACCAATCAATGGAGGTATTTTAGCAGACAAAATATAAGAATTAGACGAAGCGGGAGAAAGTAATGTGTAAGTGAAGGAGGGAGTAACATATTTTTAGCTGGATAAGACCGTAAGCTAGAAAAGTGATATAATTTTAAAATTTTGTATTTATTTTAAAAGTTTTTTAACATATAATATTTTGACTGCCTTTACATGAAGGGCTAATTTTAAAAGTTTTCTTGCCAGTGATTTTATTCAAGTTTAGCCAAAACCTTACAGTGAAAATGGAAATACTACAGAAAACAGTATATAAAAATATTGTTAAAGGAAAAATATTTGGAAAGTGCCTTGATACAGCTTTATTTATGCTCAACCAGAAACTTATTATTGTAACTCAGAGAAATATAATTTGGACGCTATACGGAAAACTTAAAAAAGAAGTTATTTGCCATCAGGAAAAATTATGACGCACAATTTTATAAGGCTACTCTGAAGTTATTTTATTCTTCTCTATGGAAAAATTAAGATGCGTATATCATATAGAAAAAATTATGTAAAAGTTATAAGGGAAAAAGAATGTTTATCTTTTTAAAGGAAACATTACAAAAATATAGTACCAGAATTTTAAAAGAAGGAAAAAAGTTACAGAATGATAAGATGAAAGAGCTATTGTGTTTTATGAAAAAAGGAACAGAAAAACTTTATCTAAGAAGAATTAAAAAAATATTATAAAGTGTTCATTGGAGAAATGCTTGATTTAGAAAATATAAATTTAAATTACTTAATGAAAATGGATCCATGGAAACAGAAAAATTTTATTGAATATTTAAATCAAAGTACCTAGAAGATGCATCGTAAAAGTCGCATGGGAAAATCTTAGCAGAAAATATTAGAAGAGAATATGTAGACGTTTTTCTTTACGGGATTAACTAATATCATATTTAATAATTGTATTAAATATTATGAAAAACCAAGGATTGTCATCTATGAATATTTATTAAACAGAGCAATAATTGTTTTGCCTTAAAATTGAACAAGCAAGGAGAAGAACATTAAGTGACTGAAGAAGAAATAATAAACATTTTTTTTTAGCTTTAATATGAACGGTTTTCAAGAAAGTTTGATAAAGAAGTACAGTAAATATAGTTTAAATATTTTACTAATTTATTTAGAATATAAAATGTTATGTGAGATTAGGGAAAACATATAAACATAAATTTAGTAATATTAAAATTTAAATATAATAGCTTGATAAAATTATAGAAATATTGTTTAAAATAAAGTGTATGGATGTGAATATTATATCTACAAGGATCAATGGGATGGTGAAGCATACGGAACGCGATCGAGAAGATAAAGATCGTTTGGTAATTTTGATATTTATTTATAATGCATAATGTATTTTTTTTAGATCATCTATTGATTAAGAATGAAGTGTGAAAGTTTAAATTATATGTACACATTTTATACAACATTTTAACATATTATGAGATAGGAGTAATTCGGAATATGCATGCAATAATTTATTTAAAGTATATTAATAATATAATTTAACAGAACAATTGTGTGATTCTTTTGAACTTTCATGTGATAAAGTATTCAGATATTTTAAAATAGTTTGTATATGATTAAATATACGAGAAAAGTAGTAAGCAAGCTGTCTTATAGAACAGTGGAATAGTTTTGAAATAAATGAATTTTATTATTGTTAGAAATGCAGATATGTATTTGTCGATGTACAGTATAGAAAAATCTTGAGAAATAAGATCGGATAGTGACTTGGAAGTACTAGTGGAGAGGAAACCAAGATGATGTTTTTTTTTAAGGAATAGGAAAAATAAAGGATTTGGATCATAGTTAGTTTTGTGTGATTTCAGGATAGTTAACTAAGCCCTATGACTGAACACATATAGTTTGGACAGTGTTTTTTGCATATCTTTAAACTTTTTGATGTTATAATAAAGCTGAAGAAATAGCTTTAGCATCGTTCCTATAATAGAGGTTGGTAGACAGGTAAAGGTCACTCCTCTATAGTGTCTTTTAATTCACTGTGCCATGATTGTCAAGGTTTATGACGAGTAATATTCTAGTTGTATTTTGATCCTATGCATCTATTTTCGCTATCCTTATTTTATGAATCTGCATCGGTCAGAAAGATATTTTCAAAGAAATAATGAATAAAATAGAACTGAAGATATGTTATCGTTTATATAAGAATAGTTTATTTGCTTGAATGTATAGAATTGTGTAACTTTAAAATTGAAAGTCCAAAATATCATAAAGAGAGAAAGAATCATATAATACATTGTAAAATTAATTCAGAAATGAATATAAGATTTTGAAAAGAAATCTAAACCAAGTATTTTAAAAAGTGATAATAAAATTTGAATGTTTTTAATAATATTTAGAAAATAAGTATTGCATATTTATTAAGAAAATAGTTCAATAATGTATAATAAACATATACTTGTGCATGGTATAGTAATAGTTGTAATTATATCATCCGAAGTAGGGCTTGGATGAGAATATTAGGATTAATAAACATCGGATAATGAACAATAAAAACCTAATACCGAATGTAGAACAATGTTTTGACTTTGTAAGATTCCATACAACCAATATAAAACTAGAATTTTATTATTTTGTAGAATTTTACTACGAATGTAAATTTTGTAAAAAATATATAATTTTAATAATATTAGGGATGCAAAGTGTTTGTGATAATCATATAAGAAATACATTTTGTAATAAGCTAACCATAATAATAAATCAAGTAATAATACTGTATTTTCTTAAGTGTTAAAAAGATAAGATTTAACTAGGAAAAATAAATAGTATTTTGATTTCATTTATAAACTAATAAACTAAGTGAGATATGAAAGTAAGGGATATCCAATGTATATAGTGTAAAAATATTGTTAATTTATTTATGTTGTTAATAAACTTTGTTTTAAATTTATTTTAAAGTTTTGTGTCCGCGTTGTTATTTCTCCACATGGATGCATGAAATCACGATACATTTATAATTGAAACAGACATATAGATTTTGCACAAAAGGTAAACATAAAAGTGTTATAATAATTTTGAGAATTTATTGGTATGTTAAAATTAAAAGATCATAATTTTATATTATTTATTGGTCATAAGTCGGTTGCCACAATATTACATTAAATTATATGCTAATGTTGCCACACGTATTCTGTTGTCAGATTATTAAAAATACTACCACGTACGTATTTATTTATTTCATTTTAGGAAGTAATAAGATTATATTATATTATTATTGTTATTATTATTTTTATTATTATTAGTTGCTGTGTAGTAGATTATGACATAAAATTCCCTTTTCATATTTTACTACCGTAATTTTAAATCAGTTAGAATACAATTTATGAACCTGAGATTTTATTTTATTTTATTTTACTTCATTTTATTTAATTAAGCTAGATTCTTGTTATAAAGAAGATTAAGATATAATTATTATTTTAATCGTAGTGAATAGAGCTCAGAAAGTCGTAAGAATACTATGAGTTAGTTATTTGGGATAGTAAAAAAAGGGGATAGTGTTCTTATGCCATTGAGGTAGTATCGTGTGGATAATGTCTCAATGTAGTCTATCTCGTTCCCCGTATTGTCACCCCATGTCTCATGAAAATAGTAAATATTTGTTAATTCATTTTAAAATTGAACCGTATTTGTATTTTAGAAATTAGAGCTAGTAATCATTTTAATTAATGCTGAATATTTCATTTATTTATTTGTTAACTGAGCTAGAACCCGGAATATTCGTAATAAACAATATATTTTGGGGTGAGGATGCGCGGGGGGAGGTTAGAATATATATTCTAATATTTTAAGATAAAATATGTCATATTATTATTACTATTTGCGGGATATTCCGCATAGTAAAAAACCTAAATGCTGACGTTTAGGTACAATATCAAGTCAGAGCTTCCTCTTTCTCAAATCATAAGAATGCATGTGAGATTTAAAATCATTTTTATCGTTTTCTTTCACCTCATATTTAAATTCTATTGGTTGAGAAGTTTTAAAATTTATTTTCTCTTCCAATAGCTTCTTCCAAATGTTGTTAATCTTCTTTAATTTACACCTTTCTTATAATTTGAGAAAGAGGATGCTCTGAGGAAGGTACCTGATATTGTACTGAAATGTCAGTATTTAGCTTTTTTACTACATGGAATATCTCGCAAATAGTAATAACATATATATATATATATGTCATATTATTATTACTATTTGCGGGATATTACGTGTAATGAAAAAGCTAAGTGCTGATGTTTCAGTACAATATCAAGTACCTTCCTCAGAGCATCCTCTTTCTCAAATCATAAGAATGCATGTGAGATTTAAAACCGTTTTTTATCGTTTTCTTTCTCCTCATAATTAAATTCTATTGGTTGAGAAGTTTTAAAATTTATTTTCTCTTCCAATAGCTTCTTCCAAATGTTGTTAATCTTCTTTAATTCACACCTTTCATTTATGCTCTTGGGCCTTTTATCCGTGAAAATATTAGAATTAACACACACACACACACACACATATATATATATATATATATATATATATATATATATATATATATATATATATATATATATATATATATATATATATATATAACCCTTCCCCTTTAAACCAATCCTACATCATTCATAAATAAACACCCAGGGAGCCTATTCTATCGACAATAGAATAAGTTAATACCCTGGTTTCTTTTTGGGTTACCATTGAGACTTTTAAAACAATGTCCAATTAAAGCTTAGCTCAGTGGCAAGATTACAGGATACTATGATATATAAAATGTAAATAAGATGAAAGAAAATGTAAATTACTAAATAGAAAATATCTACTTTGTTTCGTAAAGTTTCGTAAAGAATAAGTGGTTGAATTGATAAAGTCCTATCCATTCAAACTAATAAGTTATAGCTCACACTTAACTTCTCCCCATCATCCAAATACACTTTGCCTAACTATGGTACAACTTTAATAAGTCTTAAGAAAGTCATAACATTAATCATCTTTTACTGTATAATAAGTTTAAATTAAACAACTAAATTAATATTTAAGTAGAAACTCTAAGCGAATATCTCGGGGTTTTATTAGATACTTATTTAAAAATTTATATTATAGAACATCTAATAATTACCATTATAAATGGTGATGATATGAAATTTATAAATGTTCTAATGAAGCAGCAATGAGATAATGAAAGAAATGGGGTATCTTTCCATTTCAAATCATTCTCCATATAATAACTGAATACATAACTTCTCATAAGTTTATCAAATAATTAAGCATTTTATATAATGTCTGTATTAAGAAAGTAGTATTATTGGATCTGAACATGTTCATTACCAAATTCATGAAATAGTGCAATTATATCATGTTGGGTATGTAGGTGTGGAAAGTAAGAATTGAAATGCCTATAAATAAATGTCTCTCAACAAAGTTTAAATAAATGAGACATTTATTACATTATGCAATTTTAAATAAACATCTTTATATTTTTACTCCACTTACATCATGTAATCTAAATAAACATCTTTATATTTTTACATCACATGTATACATGTTATTAGCTAACTGTAATATTGTTTTATGAAAAACTGACACAATAGTCACTTCATGATTCTGTATGGTCAAATATCCAGGTACCAATTCTTTGAACATCTATAAAAATATAAAGAATAATGAATGGGTAATCCCTTTTAATAATAACAATATACAAAATTACTTATCACCATTATAAGAACTTGATAAACTCAAATTAGATGGACATCTAATTGATTATTTCATGATAATGATCCCACTTCCATGTAGGGAAAAGGGAAAGTATATTTTAACATGAGGCTACAATGATATGCATCAGATAACAAATATTGCAACTCATTAAGTCATGATCAGCTGTCAAGGCAACAACAAAAATCCCAAAATCAACAACGTATCTATATACTACAAGTGCAAACACTAAACAAATGAAAGCAATCATAAGCATATACTTACCAAATTAAAATAGTGATCATTGCCCCAAACATGATTGATGTTAGATAATAACTATCAGTATTATATTGTTTCTATAACAAAATATTTAATCAAATATTCCATATAATTAAATTTAATAAATATTGAATTTTTACCTTTCCATGATGTTTTAATAAACACAGCTGTGCCAACCAAACGTAAACATAATATAAAATATTCATGTTACCTTAAACTTTATAACCTTTTTAGTGATCACATTTTCCAACATATAGAATTCACCTATCAAATACCACAGATCCATAAACTTTATTAACACGTTGACTGTTCAGTTACTTATTAACACTAAATGCATAACACAATTATAATAAACTACATATAAAATAAATATTATTTATGATTTCTTCATTTTTTTTCTTTGAAATAAAGATGAAACTTGAATTAACTATATTTAATACAACATCTATTGTTAAGGCTTTTATCATTTGTCTTAATTTCAAAACTGCTTTCATAATTAATTCAATATTCTTATTTCTTGAAATAAACATTACAAATTTACCCTATTTCTTGTTTTCCATGAGTACTCTAATGGAGATTCAGAAAAATGTCAACATCCATTTTAATAGTAAAAAATACAGCACAAATTAAAGAACGTCTTCAGCACTATTAATATATTTTCACTATCTATAGTAATTATTTTAAAATCAATAACTTAAATTCATTTCAGCGAAATCATAATATTCTTGATGCATTGTTACATGTATGTGATAACTAATTATTCATTAATAAAAGATTATAAATTATTGAGGAATTGTTAACTGCTATAAGCATAAATTATTTGTGATATTTTTTAAACTGTATAGAATCACACTCATGAATATTGATACTGAATTTAAATAGTATCAATATCATTCCATTCCAAAATTTAAATTTCTTATTAAATAATATCAGTACTAATTATTAACTTCAGATTTATTCCTTTAAATTAGAGTTATTTTAAATGAAGTTAGTGAATAAATAAGTCATAACACATTTACAACACTTCCCACATAACTAATCAAAAGTCACATCCAGTTTTATATGTCATATTATAGTTATTTACGGTTCTACTTAATACGTATTTAAATAATGCATTATATATAATTATAGCATTAAAAGTTTCTTATTCATTTATAACCAATTTAAACTTAGAAATATCTTGGTTATAATTTCTTCTTAAAATAAATAATAATTATAATAATTTCTTAACATTTTGTAACATTAATAATGAGTTAATAGCAGTGATAAATTAATTTAAAATAGTTTGTCAGTTTTCGACAGGTGATTTATAATAGCAAGAAAAACACTTTCAGCCTAAAAAGTAAATATAGCTTTTATATTATCCACCTACAATTTCTTCTGATATGAAAAGTACATAAAACAGTCTTTATTTTAACCTTGAAGTTATAACACCAATATTTAATGTTTATTTGATCGTTATAACAATTAAAAAAAATTAATGGATAATTTAAGAAAAAGTATTCTTAGGAATTCATAGAATTTTCCTGGATATAATTATTCATTATAGCCATTGTTCCTTTGACTCTGAACAAATTCATGAAAGTAGACTTTTGAATTGTTAGTTAGCTGCTCCAGAATTCAACTTTGTATGGGAGGATGTTTATAACTTTATTCCAAAATTTTTAAGGAATATCCAAAAATTAATACTTTATAACTTTTTTTACAAATAATAAGTTTTGAATCGCTTTATACTATATTTAAATGATGGATAAGTGTCTCCACAGATAATTTAAAATGATCCATCTTCTCTGATAGTTGTGTAATGATCCATCTTCTATAAGTTTGTGCAGCTTTATTGATAAAGATCTATTTAAGGTCTGAATGCAAAATAAAGTCCAATCAAATCTTTTAATTGCTATGATAAACTTTGCTAAAAATAGCAAATCTCCACAACAATTAAGTGAACTTATTAAACGTTAGATTAAAAAAATATAACAATTTTGATAAATATAATTAATAGTTCATATTTTACAATGTGCATGAGATCTTCTGTGTCAATTACATCCATGTCTTTGAGTATGGTATAATCCCTCTCATGTTTATTTGGTTTTGTAAAGAGTTATTTTGTTGTTGCTTTATCTGATGTCATTTTTAATTTTTTTGCAGTTTTTACATTATTTTTCTTAGTATTGCTATCATTCCATTTTTTCTTCCGTTGTTATAAAATAAGTTGATGTTGTGGAAATGCCAAATATTCCCGTCCAATAGCCAGAAATTGAAGTGTGTCATTATAATCTTCATATATAAAATCATTGTTTTCTTAACTTTGGGGTGTGGTCCACCTGTAGAAGTTTTTGGTTTAACTAATGAATAATATTTTTTCTTTTGATATTAGTTTTAATTCCTCATTAAATGGGTTTGCAGATAATTTGCAATTTTTATTTATAATGATTTTTAATTTTTACTTATTATTGGAAAGTGAGTCCTCTGAAGACTTGTCACTGTTGCCTGTTACATTTGTAATGTATTCCCTTTTGATTCACCTGAAAAAGTACTACTACTGCCATTTTTGGAGTCAAGAATATCTGTTTTCAATTCGTTTTTTCATTGTAGGGGATCAATAAGAGTTAATTTTAATTGATTTTGAATAGATATTAAATTAGTGACCTGATGAAATTTAGTATCCATGTGAATGTATGTAGTGTTTGCAACATGTTTCTTGCTACTATCATTATGCATTATGGCTTAGTATTTGCCATATTAATAAATTTTAAATTTTTTCAGAGCATAATTGCTACATAATCTGTCAGAAAAATTATGCATTTGCAATAAAGTCAATGATAATTATTCCTTTATATGTAATTGTTAACAATAATGTGTTGAGACAATTGCAGAATTAAAGATTGGAACTGTAGCTTTTGATTTTAATAAATATTTGAAATGTGAAATATTTTCATATTTCCTTAAAATGTTTTAAAGATCTTGTACTGAATAATTGATATGGCAGTTCTTAAATTTTCTTGATAAATAAATTTGTCTATGGATATCAATATAAGAAGTAAATATTTTTATTAACAACGTAAATACTAAGTTTAATAATGCTCAAGACTAAATGAGTTTATAAGTAATCATTACAATTAGTCAACATGTAGATGATCCTATTATCAATAACAATCAACAACTTCCACACTGTTGTAAAGACAACCTCCTTTTAACAATATGGAAGAAATACTATCCTTATTAATGATCTAATATATTTATGGAGATATTAAAGATTGTGACTTGATAAGAGATTGAAGTTATTGGATACAAAGAAGTTTAAATAAACCTCTTTAAATAGGGAAATAAAACCTATTCTGAATGCAGATTAATAAATAGTCAATTATAATATTACAACCTGCAATTATAAATTTCAAATTGCAAACAAATATTTTTTTTCAAGTTTCAATACTTAGTGTTCACACACACACACACACACACACACACACATATATATATATATATTATAACAGTCAGGGAAATCTCAGTAATTACGTATCTGCCGTACATGATGCGACCAGGCTATTGGGTTGAGTATTTTCATGGTTCATCTTATAATACTTTCTTATCACCACAAAATCTTATAAACCAGTAATAAATATTCTTGAGATTCATAACTTTGCTTCATATAAAATATGTATCACTTTATATATATATATATATATATATATATATATATATATATATATATATATATATATATATATATATATATATATATATATATAATGGCCAGGGGGAGGGTGCCAATTATAATGGTTGGGTCTTACCGTATCTGCTGCACAGGGTGCCACCAGGCTATTGAAACCTGGAAAATTTATATAGTAGACAGATACGTATTGTTAAGATCTAAAATTTACATATATATTTTATTATGACCATCAGCCCTAGTCACTAGCTCACAGAGCAGCAGAGATAATATATACTTTATTTTTAAAGAAATAAAGATAATAAAAAATAAGAATAAGCCACTGCCAGATTAACAATATGCAAAAATATTTATTTTCACATATATAAAATTTAGAATTATTTTAATCTAATTTCTACTTTAGAATTTAATTTATATTTGTACTTTTTCTTCTATAAGTTCGCACAGATGAATTTATTAATATTTTATTAAAGTGTCGAGTATGGATAGACTACATAGATTGCATTTGAAAAAAAAAATCTATCCTTTATTTAACCTTAGATCAAAAATTCACATTCAAACTAACGCCGATTTATCTGATATATTGATGTATTCAATGCAGCATAAATATGACAAGACAATGCCATACTGTCAGGAATGCACATCTGAACAGCATAATTATAGAGAAGAAATTGTCACTTGGTGAGTACAGGAATGTCACATCTATCTGGTGAGAAGAACAATAAAAAAGATACTCCATAGGAAGGGATTGCAGTCCTTTTTTCCATCTTACTATCCCATTCCATAGGCTAAAGGGGTAATCCAAGGAGCAGGGAATACTGTCTGCTTCCAATGGTCAGTGAGAAATGGAACTTACTTTGCTCAAGTGTGGCATATAATATGATCCTGCATGTAGTGGATCTTCATGCTACATTTATTAATTACACCAATACATCCAATCCATTGACCCAATTTAACTATGAAACAAATAATCCAAGATCAACTTCCCTTAATTAAATTAATATAACTTTACAAATCTATGCAGCCATTCATGTCTGACTTAAATTTAACATTTATTAAAAATTTAGTTTAACAAAAAAAAATCATAATAAAAACTTAAAAGAATGGAAAAAAAAGCTTAATGGAAATTATTTTTAAAAAATTCATTCAATAAAATTAATTATTAATAAATAATTTACATTGGTCAGATAGGAAATTCTATTTATATTAAATACTGAAAAAGTTTTGGAATTAAAGTTCTAAACTGTTTTAAAATACTGGAAAGTTTTAGAATTAATATTCATTAGTTATATATATATATATATATATATATATATATATATATATATATATATATATATATATATATATATATATATATATATATATATATATATATATATATATATATATATATATAGTGTTATGGTTTTAAAAAGTTCATCCTTAAGAGTTGCTTGCAGTTTGGGATTCATCATTAATTCCCCTGATGTCCTGGGAAAACCAGTATGCTGTTGATCATTTTATTGATTCATCCAGAGGTCTATTACTTTATCTGGTATTTAATTTCTAGGCTATGGTGTCTGGTGGTCCACAATATAAGGAAATGATTGGTCATTTCTCTTTCTTTTTTAGAAAAACTGAATGGATTGAAGAGTGTGTCTTTTCAATCCCCCTTCCCCTTCAACACTCTCCACACTTACACATATAGTACACCTTTTCTTTGACATCTCTTTTCTCCTAATTTATTTACAAACTTTTCTTTTTACATTAAACTTTCAGATTGAATGGACATTACAACATGGTGATGATGATCCTTTCGTTGAGGTCCATTTCCTGAAGGATTTCTTTTATTGTTTTTTTGTTCCTATTGTTTTTCTCTCCTATCAGACTTTTAATTATACATTTTGAAATGCCCAAGGGCTAGTTTATTTTAACTAATTAAAAATAATCATTTCCATTTTACACAATAGCATTAATTAAATTATTGTACACTCTTTTTTTTTTTTAAATTTTTTTAAGTTTTTTTTTAAAAAATTTAGTTTTAAAATACCTTTTCTTTATGAGTTTAGATGATTTTTAATTTTCAATTTTTAATTCTTAAACAAATTTTTATCTGCAAACTTTTATTTCATGATCTTAACATTTGCTGCCTGTCTGTTAATTAAGTCATGTTTATATTTGTATATTAGCATAGCTTCTTTTATTTTGCTTTTGTTCTTATTTTTTTCAATTTTCAATATTTAAACACTGTTGTAATTGAAGTTAAAACCATAAATACATGAATTATTATGGTCATTAAAAATGGATGTTGAAACATTATTATCTATGTTGCAATTTTGATTTGATTTTTGAACTCTTTTTAACAACAGCAAGTGTTCATTAGTTTTTTTTTTGCAAAGCACATCTCAATTCACCTATATTCAATACCACACCTACACATCCATTTATAAATGATCCATTTTTGTTTATAAATGAGGTATTATCTTTAGAATTATTGTATAAATTTGTTTAATGTAGGAGGTGTGTAAAATGCAATATAACATATACCTTTATAAATCATCCTTATAAATTTACTTCATCATTTGAAATGTATGGTATAGATATCCAGATATTTTAGCAGGAGTGAAAAATATTATCCTTAAATTTTTATTCTTATATCTGCTATTAAAATCATTAATAACACTATATATATATATATATATATATATATATATATATATATATATATATATATATATATATATATATATATATATATATATATATAATATATATATATATATATATATATATATATGATAAGTGTATACAACATTTAACAATTCATTCGAATATATTTCAATATTTTTGTCTTTATCTGATAATTATTTGCAAAAGCTATTGCTTCTAAATAAGTTAGTCTTCAAAGCCCACCATTTGAAAATATTGCAAATTGAAAAGTTAATAACAAAAGAAAAAATAAAAGAAGCTATGCTAAAGTATAAATATGACTTAATTAACAGGCAAACAGCAAATCTAAGATCACGGAATAGTGGAAAGGATAGCCTTTCAAAATGTTAGTTGACAAAGACTACAAGGATAGTCAAAAGTGCTTCTAAGTGGATATTTAAAAAATATATATATGATAACAGTATTTATAAATATTCAATTATATAATTACATATTGCTTTGAAAAAAGTACAAACATTGAATTATATATATATATATATTTTTTCTTTTCTGATGAAAACCAGTGCTCTGGTTTGAAATATTATATTATTTATTGGATTTATAAGTCTTTATTTTTTTGTTTATATATATATATATATATATATATATATATATATATATATATATATATATATATATATATATATATATATATATATATATATATATATATATATATATATATATATATATCATCAACCATTATCAATCCACTGCAGGATGAAGGTCTCTCCAAGTTTAATCCATCTTCTCCGATCTTTAGCTTCTCTTCTCCACAACACCCCTGCACATTTTCTTATTTCATCCATCCATCTCACATGTGGTCTCTTTCTGGGTCTTTTACAATCTCTTGGAATCCAGTTTAAAATTTCAATTGTCCATCTATTATCATCTCTTCTAGCAATATGTCCAGCCCAACTCCATTTCAATCTTTAATTTTTTCAATAAGGTCAGTAACACCTGTTTGTTGTCTTACCCATACATTGCGTTTTCGATCTCTTCTTGTTACTCCCAACATACATCTCTCCATACTCCTTTGAGTGGTCTGAAGTCTCTGTATTGCTCTTCTATTAAGTGTCCAAGTCTCAGATCCATAAGTAAGAACTGGTAAAACACATTTGTTAAAAACCATCCTTTTCAAACACATAGGCATATTTCCTTTTAGTATCAAGTTATTTCTACCAAAAGCACTCCAACCAAGTTTAATTCTATGATTAATTTCCTCCATTATGTTTCCATCTGTATTAATAATCTGACCAAGGTATTTGTAACTGTTAACTTCTTCTAATTCTTCATAATCAATCTTTATTTTCATATTTTGAGCAAATCGATTAAACATTACTTTAGTCTTTTTAACATTTATCTTTAGTCCTACTTTTCTACTTTCATCTGCTAACTCCTGCAACATTTCCTGCAGCTCTGAAGCATTATTTGCAAAAACAACTACATCATCTGCAAAATCTAAATGACTTAAATACTCTCCATTTACTTTCACTCCTTTAGTTTCCCATTTTAATCCACAAAATACTTCTTGCAGCACTGCTGTAAAGAGTTTTGGAGATATGGAGTCACCTTGTCTTACACCTTTCTCAATGTTGATTTTTCCAGTATCATTATGTAATCTAATTGTTGCTGTTGCATTTTTATAAATATTCTTTAAAATATGACAATATCCTGGATCTATACCTTGATGATCCAATGCTTTAATCACTGAAGAAATGTGTATAGAATCGAATGCCTTTTCATAATCTACAAATCCAAAACATAATGACAACTCATATTCATTTGTCCTTTCTATGACTTCTCTCAATACCTGGATATGATCTATTGTACTAAAACCACTTTTAAATCCAGCTTGTTCTCTTGGTTGGTGGAAATCCAAAGTTCTCTGTAGACGAGTTGTAATTATCTTGGTAAAAATTTTATATAAAACTGATAAAAGGCTGATAGGTCTGTAATTTCTAATATCTTCTTTATCACCTTTTTTAAATATTAATATTATTACTGCATTCTTCCAATCTTCCGGTACATCTTTATCATTTAGACATTTGGTATATAACTTTGCTAAAATTGTTTCTATTTCTTCACCTGCTTCTTTTAATATATCAATTATAATTCCATCATTTCCTGGAGCCTTTCCTTTCTTCATACATTTAATTGCATGTCTCACTTCTTCATTTAAAATTCTGGGCAATTCGGAAGATGTAATAGATATAGGAGGTACTTGTTCTTTATTACTATATAATTCTTGATAAAAATCTTCTACCAATTTCATGATGTCATCTCTCTTTTTAGTAATAATTCCATCTTTTTTTCTTATTGCAGATATAAATTTCCTACCAATACCAAAATGTTGTTTAACATTCTTGAGACTTTTATTTTCTTCTACAGCTTTCCTTGCTATTTCACAGTTATACTTTCTTATATCATTTTCAACTCTTTTCCGTACCATTTTACAAAATTCGAGATATTCAATTCTTTTTAATACATCATTTTTGTATATCTTCATATTCCTTCTTTTCTTCATAAATTCTCTAGTCTCAGTAGAAATTTTATTAGTCAATTGCTGCTTTTTTCTACCAGCTATGTTTGTTGCAGTTTTTAAAAGTGTATCAGTTATTTTCATATTAATTTCATTCAAATCTGAATCATGTTCAAAATCTCCTAACACTTGAAACCTATTTGTAAGTTCTAATTTAAATTCATTAGAATGTTTCTGAAGATTAGGAAGATCAACTGTAAATATTGTTTTTCTTAATAATTTTTGTCTCTCTAGTTTTACATTAACACGTAACTTACACCTTACTAATCGATGATCACTTCCTGTGTTAAATTTATTAAGAACATTACAATCTTGAAATATGTATTTTCTGTTAGTCAAAATATAATCCAATTCTGCTGTACCTTCATTTGGATGCTTCCATGTCCATTTCCTTTTAACATTTTTCTCAAAAAATGAATTCATAATATAAAGTTTTTCTTTTTCTGCAAACTCCACAAGTCTATGTCCTCTCTCATTTCTATTACCATAACCAAAATTACCTACAGCAATTTCATCTTTCATTTGTCTACCAATTCTAGCATTAAAGTCTCCCATAACAATTTTAAAATGTTGTTTACTCTGATCAAAAGCCTTTTGTACATCCATATAAAAATCTTCTACTACTTCATCACTATGAGAACTTGTTGGGGCATAAACCTGAATTATCTGCATTTGGTATCTGCTATTAAGTTGTATAACTAATCTTGCCACTCTGTCCGATACACCATCAATCTCCACAATATTGTTCTTCCACTTTTTATTTATAATGAATCCTACTCCACTTGTATTTCCAATATGTGTGCCTTTATAATAGAGTATATGTCCACTTTTTAAATCAATTGTTTCTTCACCTTTTCTTCTAACTTCACAAAGTCCAATAATGTCCCATTTAATATAAGACAGTTCTTCTTCTAATTCTTGCAATCTTCCTTCACTTGAAAGTGATCTGCAGTTGTAAGTACCTAAATAAAAAGTCATCATCAAATGGCAGCCTGGGTCCACAATCAGGGGATTCTTAGCACCCTCCGCCTTCGGCCACCAACCGCTGCCTTGGTTGGTGACTTTACAGCCTCCTGGGAATAAGGGCCATGCTTTATTTTTGTCTGTCATAATTGTATATATGTATTGAAAAAATATTTATCATTTACACAAACATTCATTCTGCCTTATCAGGCACTGAGAAGAAAGACCATGGTGTTTCTTGATCTTAAACTCAGAGGTAAAAAGCCAATAAACTCACCACGCTGGCTAATGCATGTTGGTGAGCAGCCCATCCATGTTCGTATACTATATGAATAATCACATAGTAATAACAGCTGCAACGACAAGAACGTATGGAGTGGACATTAGGAATTTGCCCTGCTCGGTTCCTTTAAGGCCTCCAAGAGGAATCAAAGGGTCTCCTTTCAGTTAATAGCAAACTCCTTTCTGCAGCCATATATATATATATATATATATATATATATATATATATATATATATATATATATATATATATATATATATATATATATATATATATCAGTTAAAAATCTGATGATGAAAACTCCAAATCCCATACTGATACTAAGGAGATTATTGCCATGCCCATGTTGACCTGAAGTCACTCTGACCCTCATGTAGCTAGGACAGTATCCATTATAAAATCCATATAAGAGGGATGGACAGGATACAAGCTTAATATGTAAATATTTGAAACCAGGCACTCTTCACAAACCTGGGAGCTTAATTGTAAGTATAGTGGATTTTCAATGATATGGATGGCTGAAAAGTTGGAGGTTACAGTGGATTGAAGCCTGTCCATTAAAGTTTGAAGGTTTGCTATCTTAATATAAACTGAGCTTTGATTATATATATGTGAGAGAGATGATACTCTGGACCAACTGATGAGTGCTGCTTTAACACGAAAGTTCATATAATGATGATTATTAATCTTTTCTACATGTGTATGGTCATGTGTATCAGTTGTAAAGGATAGTGTGGATAGTTGAAGGGTGATTGAAAATCCATGTTCAAAGCCACTATACTTACAATTAAGCTCCCAGGTTTGTGAAGAGTGCCTGGTTTCAAATATATATATATATATATATTGTAACGTTTTTCGATTACTAGGCCTCTATACGCCTCAAATGTAGATTTGAGCATGAGTTGATCAAACTGTATCAACATAAAAAAGAAGTTGTATTTAAATTCTTAACACAGCTATTTTTCCTGATCAACTTCGGCCTAGAATGATTACCGGGTACAATCGTGAGCAGAACCAGTTTTTAATTTCTACTTGAGGGCGCCAGAGTTGTTAGACCCACTGAGACTGCGCCAAATATTGTAGCCCGTAAGGTAATATTTATACGATCTAACAAACTTTTTAATAAAAAAAATTCCCCAATTTTTTTTAATTAATGGAAAAAAAATATTTTCAAAAAAAAAATTTTTTATATCCCCATCTAAGTTAAATAACTAAAGGTAAAAAAAATTACATAGAATAGTATTAATTTTTGACATGTACAATGAAAGTGAAGTTAATAATAAAGATTTATTATAACTCGTCAAACATTCAATAATTATGATTAAGACAGACATTACAATGTTGGAAAAGATTGTGCATATGAATTCATTAATCTAGTCAAATATTGGAGTATTAATTATTTAGTCTGATTTTCTGTAGCAACCTTTTGGTTCATTTCTCAGTTCGTAAATCTTCTGATCCAAGAAAATTTTATGGGATAATATTTCAATTCAATTCATTATTTATAAAGCTTTATGTAAAAAAAAATTTATGTACATTTACTTACCGGTAAGTTAACATTAAGTAAGTCATCGATCTTCCTGACGTACAATTCAGTTAGTGAGTAGTCCACAGTAGTTGTTTTTCTTTTAGTTTTATTTCCGAATCTCCAATCTAATTTAGGTAGCCAGATGATGATCTAGGTGACTTTTCCGAGAGAAAGTGTCGGCAAACGATAGCGCTCTACTCACTCATGGCGAGCGATTTCAGTTTGTATCTAAGTGGACACATTTTATTAAAAGAATAAGAAGCACTTCAAATTGCTCAGCACTATTGGAACAATAAGATAAAAAGAGACTCCTTTTCAAATCTGTCCGCTCCTTTTATACTCTTCGATTCTTTTTAGAAGCTCTATGCACGTTCTTTCTTTTTCTTTGTTCCACTTTATAAACTTCTACATTCTTCTCCTTTTCTTTTTTACAAAGTCTGTTTTCCGCTAAGAATTTCGCCATTTTTAATTACCATCAGAAAATTGTTTCAGATACCAATCTTTCGCCTTTTGAAATTTTCTTTCGCTATTTTAATCAATGATTCAATATGCACTTTCCAACATTGAATTTATTTTGTTAACTTATTTAAAAAAAAAACTAAACTTTCACTGTATGTTTTTTTTCTCTTTTCAAAACATTATGCTAAAACAAATAAAGACACGTGTTCGCTTTCTTTCTTTCCTCTCTCTTTTTTTTTTTATAATACCTAATATCAAAAAGTAATTTGTACTTTATATATAAATAAATGGTACAATACCACCGGGGCAGGGGAATGAGAATAAAATGTAGGTTTAAACTAATTTTATTCTTAGAAGTCTTCATGCCCATATTCGTGTGCTTTGTTTTATTATCGCGCTAATATATTGTGTGAACCCATTCCTGACGACGTTCGACGGGAATGTAAAATATTTCCACATTCATCTGTGTCCTCTCTGCTAATCATAATAGTAACGCTAAAGACCCCAAGTTATAAGCACAAAAGAGCGTTGCTCATCAAGTTTTGAGTCTAACAGGCTCGTGGCAACCTGGTCTGTCCTCCCCAATATCAGGATCTCTACTAGAAATAGACTGATGAGCGTTTAAAGACGGTCTTATGTTACATACTGCATACTAGGACTTGGGGGTATGCTTTTTTCCCTCTTTAGTGACCGTCTACCCGGTCAAATACTTGTGACTTACGTTCACACCAGCCATATCATTATTTCTTTTCGTTTTTTCCGAGGGGACATCCGAGATCTGCAGGGTGTTATCCAGCCCACTCTATCTCTCAATGTTATCTATCACTATAACTGGTTGATGGCGGAGGTGACAAGGATCGAACCCCCCTCTCTGTATTGCTCGCACCAGTCTCTCCATTTTAGTATCAAGGTCTTCTCTCTTGTATTTATTTTCACTCCTAACTTTTTGTCTATTTCTGGAGGTTTTGCACGGATTACCATTCCCTTTATTCTTAGTTGGGGACCCCTTATTTTTCCTTTGATTTCCAGCAATATTAGTCAACACTATAGTGTTCAGTTGTATCTGACCCTTCTGGTTCGGTAATTTGTCGAAGTGTTTAGGACTCGTCTCTTCTCCAGTGTTGTCATTCTCGAAAGCACTAAGCAATTCTGCCATTCTCTTTACTGTCTCACATCCGGTACTTACCAACAGATGCCCTACTGGATCGGGAAAATTTTTTCTCCGCGTAATCTTGATAATCTGTTTTTCTGTTAATTTGCACTCCATCAGCACTCGTAGTTGCACCACTTGTTTCCAAAAAAATGGTACATAACACTCTTCTGTTCTGCATTTCTCGTGCACCACTTTATTCTTAATTTGTTCTTGGTGGTCCCTCGTTCCAATAGCATTTGATTAATATTTGACCATACTGTGTAAAGGTTATTCGGTTTCTTAAACAAAGATTCCCACCAAGCTTGCGCCGTCCCTTGTAAATGATAACTGTCAGCGTTAGTTTAACTTCCGACATGGGGTTTATCGCGAAGTACCCCTGCAGGCTGTTTAAGTGTTCCATCGGTGATTCTCCATCTTGACCATGGAAAATTTTTAATTTCAGAAAGGGGTTTACTGCACTCGGCACATTTTCTCTATTTTCTATGAATTTTATCTCTTTGCTTTCTTGTTTATCGGATCTCAATTCTACCACTTCTGTGCTCTGTGACCCTTAGCTAGTTTCTCATCTACTACCTTTATTAACTCTTCTCTTTTCATTTCTTTAATCTCTACCCTTATTTCTTCTTTCACTTCTCTGACCATCTCTGCCATTTCTTTTTTATCTCTTCTTTGAATTCTGTCATGCATTCGTATGATCGTTTTTTTATTAAGGGTTCCAAACCCTCTTTTAATTCTTCCGCGCCTTCTGCCATATTTTGTGTATTTTTATTACTTCGTCAATTTCATATATGGCAGTGTTGCTTAGTTTTGGCTACAGTAAACAAAATCTTAACACTATCAATTTTTACGATATAAATATAATATTTTATTTTGCTTTGCTAATAAATTCGTTCATCGACACCCCTCTCTTTTATCACCCTATAATCTCCCGTCCCCCTCTACCTTTACCGTCATTTCTTACCTTTGATCGGTTTTATTTATTATTTAATAATTTATAAGATATTATTTCTTTCAATATGAGTCCTTATTTAAAATCCTACTCTAAAAAAAACTTTTGTAATCGTACGCAATAACTTTTTAGACTTGCGCACTATTTGTGGTTATATTTATTTTCTGGCTACGGACATTAAATTCTCAATTTTATGCTGTTTTTAAATTTTCTCAGGTCGTGGTTTTTTTTTTCTTTTCGTAAGCCTCGAGTTGGGTCGCCATTGTAACGTTTTTCGTATTACTAGGCCTTATATGCCTCAAATGTATATTTGAGCATGAGTTGATCAAACTGTATCAACATAAAAAAATTGTATTTTAATTCTTTAACACAGCTATTTTTCCTCTGATCAACTTCGGCCTAGAATGATTACCGGGTACAATCGTGGGCAGAACCCGTTTTTAATTTCTACATGAGGGTGCCAGGGTCGTTAGACCCACTGAGATCATCGTCAAATATTGTAGCCCGTAAGGTAATAATTATACGATCTAATTTAAATAACTAAAGGTAAAAAAAAATTACATAGAATAGTATTAATTTTTGACACGGTACAATGAAAGTGAAGTTAATAATAAAGATTTATTATAACTCGTCAAACATTCAATAATTATGATTAAGACAGACATTACAACGTTGGAAAGGATTGTGCATATGAATTCATTAATCTACGTCGAATATTGGAGTATTAGTTATTTAGTCTGATTTTCTGTAGCAACCTTTTGGTTCATTTCTCAGTTCGTAAATCTTCTGATCCAAGAAAATTTTATGGGATAATATTTCAATTCAATTCATTATTCATAAAGCTTTATGTAAAATAAAATTTATGTACATTTACTTACTGGTAAGTTAACATTAAGTAGGTCATCGATCTTCCCGATGTACAATTCAGTTAGTGAGTAGTCCACAGTAGTTGTTTTTCTTTTAGTTTTATTTCCGAATCTCCGATCTAAATTAGGTAGCCAGATGACGATCTAGGTGACTTTTTCCGAGAGAAAGTGTCGGCAAATGATATCGTTCAACTCACTCATGGTGAGCGATTTCAGTTTGTATCTAAGTGAACACATTTTATTAAAAAGAATCTGAAGCACTTCCAATTGCTCAGCACTATTGGAACAATAAGATAAAAAGACCCCTTTTCAAATCTGTCTGCTCCTTTTATACTTTTCAATTCTTTTAGAAGCTCTGCGCACGTTCTTTCTTTTTCTTTGTTCCACTTTATAAACTTCTACATTCTTCTCCTTTTCTTTTTTACAAAGTCTGTTTTCTGCTAAGAATTTCGGCCATTTTTAATTACCATCAGAAAATTGTTTCTGATAACAATCTTTCGCCTTTTGAAATTTCCTTTTGCTATTTTAATCAATGATTCAATATGCACTTTCCAACATTGAATTTATTTTAGTTAACTTATTTAAAAAAAAAAACTAAACTTTCACTGTACGTTTTTTTTTTCTCTTTTCAAAACATTATGCTAAAACAAATAAAGATCGTGTTCGCTTTCTTTCTTTCCTCTCTTTTTTTTTTTTTTTATAATACCTAATATCAAAAAGTAATTTGTACTTTATATATAAATAAATGGTACAATATATATATATATATATATATATATATATATATATATATATATATATATATATATATATATATATATATATATATATATATATATATATATATATATATATTATAACAGACAGAACAATTAGCACTTGGATATATCTATCAGATATATCAACAATCAGCTGGTTCGATCACAATGTATGACCAACTTATACAAAGTTTATATGTGATGGTACACCTATCTATCAAGCCCCAAACTTTGCTGGTGCCAGATATAACGGATGGAATGATGACCACTAGCCCCAACAGTTGATGACACCAGATATAATGTATGGAATGATTACAACTAATCCCAAACATTGCAAACACCAGATGTAATACTACTATGCAGATGTAGCAATATGGTGAAGGGATAAGTTAATATGCTCTAATTTATTACACCTAATAAAACAACCTACAGAGACCTACCAGGCTTAGAAAGGAAAAAAAAGTTGCATCCAATTATGTTCTGACTTTGGGGCATCTGATAAAGTGCTATTGAGAACCCAATGAATTGCTTAACCAATGATTGCATAGCATTTAATTGACTAACTCTATCCCCATTTAATAATATTAAATGCAATTTAGGTTAGTTCATCCACTTTCTTTTTTAAATTCCGATATGCCCTAATATTCAATCCCAGAGAGAATATTGCTTTTAACTCCATTAGCAGGTATGAACAGTTATACACAGCAACTCCTGCACCTATATATAGGTTATAACTAGCATTTATTATATTTGTTTTATTTTCAAGCTTTTATATAATAAGAAAAATAGATGTGTGTGCATGTATAATTATTTATAAATTGTGGAATGTCAGGACAACTCAATAAACCAGAGACTGGAATAATATAAACTCTCAAACATTTATTAACAATAATAAATATCAAGTATAACAACAATAGTAATGATAAAAAATAATAAAAAAATATAATAATCATCATATGTACATGTGTCACAAGTGAACCTCTACCATCTTACTAATTAATTATCCTCTAGATTCAACCCTTATACTCCATGGTAGAAATCCACCTACATCACTCATTCTCTACAAGTCATAATTATATAGAAAAATCGACTTTAGTTATTTAATATAATTGAGATGCTGGCTAGCTAAATTATATATTTACAAATTTTAATCTAATTAACAAGTTTCCCCAATTTATATATATATGATAGAGACAGATCCCCAGTTGATTAGTCAAACATACTGGAAAATATACGTACATGGTTAATCACAAAATAAAACTTATATTATGTATTCTGTATGTGTTGTAATTTAACGTATATATAAATTTAGAGAATCATACCTCAATATTTATGTGACAACCTGATGTGAAGCATGTGGCTATACCTAAATTTTATTTATAATGAAAATATAAAAAATATCAAAATGAATAATTCCCCCTTTTCTTCTTTGCTAATTCTGAAAAATGTGGCTTCAGCATCAGAGTGTGAAAATATAATAGATAATATGAATAAAAAATAAATAAACAAACAAAACTTTACGATATTGATTCTTTGATTAGAAATTGTAATTGAAACAAAGTTCATAAAAATCATTTTAATAAAAGTAGTAGTAGCTGATAGGTAGGCAAGTTGTTCTTTAAAGCAGTTTAAATTAATAAATCATTCTCCTTAGCAAGGATAGATAGGACAATGGTGTCTCCTGTAGTTGTGTTTAAGGGTAAACATCTTGATCCTCATTTGATTCATCATAAAGTATTCCAATCCTTGTTTACTTTGGACTGAGGGCATCTTCTTGTATGTTTACAATAAAGTAGAAATATAGATATAATGCAGCTGGTGGGAAATACCATGACATACAATAACATGTTTTGCTCTAGCCCATTTTCATATTAAAGTACAATTTAATAATTATTTATAATCATATATTTTTATTGAATAGTATTGAAGCGCTTACATATATATTAAGAAAATTATTTCATTTTCTTTTTCTTTTCAATTTTCAGCAAAATTTAATTCTCATTATTGTTTTTGAAAAGATTTAAAATATTCAAATTTACCCCAACAACTATTAAAAACACGATTTAATTATTTAAGAATTTATCTATTATTCTTACTTCTTATTTCACTTTCTTTTCTTTGAATTTGATAAACTTTTGATATAGCATTTGACTTTTAAAATGTTTATAATTTAATTAAAAAGAAAAGTAAAACTCCATTTAGCATTCTAAATTTTATTTTTAATCTTTGTCTTTTGTTACAGGAGCTATAACAATAAGAAAAACAATTTGTAAACAGTCTTTTGTTTTTATACATTTCATGCACGTAGATTTCCAGGAACACTGATATCTTTAACTGCCTATTGTTTAAATACATTTAGATTTATTATAAATAAAAAAAATGAAATAATAAAATCAGTTTTATTTTCACACATATGTACCAACCTAATTAACTTCAGGTCATCCCACATTCATTTAACTATTAATTAATATTCAATTTTAAATTTAAAAAATATATATATACATTACAGTTTATTTAAACAAATAGTTTTATATATATATATAATATTACTTTCTAAAATATTGATCGTATTTTATTTATTATAACTTAGTAATTTATTGTGTATTATATGTATATAGGTAATAATAACAACAAATAATAATCTTCCCACTATTAATATAAATTCCAAATGAATTGGGTTTAATAAATATGCTTGAACTTTTTAGGAATGTGTGCATTGTAAGCTACCCTTTACAATATATATATATAAATTAAGGAATTGTGGGAAAATTGATGTATGACATAATTGTTTTTGTAGACATTTATAATGTTTTTTTGTAACTAAATTTGAATATAGTTGATTACGACTACTTAGATAGTTGAAAGTACTTCTATTAAATTATAGTAGATATTTGTTTTTAAAATATTATTTACTGTATTAATTATTGTATTGTTTTTTGAAGAATTATATATATTTGTTTATAATTGGAATACAGATATTGATTACTAATTTATATATATTAGATCATTAATAAAGATAGTATTCTACCTTTATTGTTAAAAGGAGGTTGCTTTGACAACTGTTTGGAAATTGGTGATTGTTATTGATTAAAATATGTATTTATTAAAACTAAAATTAGTTGCTCTTTGATAAACAGGAATCTGACTAAAAATGCAATTACATAAAAAAAATTTAATTAGAAAAATACCAATATAATTACTAAGTTATAATTACACTGATTAATTAAAAAACTACCCTGATCTTACGGAATTTAGAATTACTCCACAAAATCAAAGAAAGCAAACAGATAAAAGGGTAAATAGTTGAAAAGAAGAGTTAGTGCATTCTGGAGAATCTTCAAGAGCTAGAGCTACAAGTAAGCGTTGTGGGAATTATAAAAGCCCATGATCTTGGTTCGGGATGGTTAAGCAAGGCAATTATTTTTGTTTATAGATCTCCCCAATCTTACTATTAGTTGAAATGCCTTAAGAGTCATTATAGGTTTCAAGTTGCTTAGATTGCGAAGGTAATAGTTTATACCTTATATTTATTAATGAGGGATTTAGGTCAGAAAAGCTTTATATGCTCAGAATTATAGTCGGTTATTATGTCTTATTGTGTGTACATATTATCTCTTACTAACATAGCTTGGCATGGACTGCCTCAATAATATTTATATATATCATCATATGTGTAACCTGGAACTGTTGAGAACTTTATAGTTGTGTGTATATATATGAGTTAAGCACCTATGTTTAGAACAACATTTTACCACATTAGATTCATCATCTCATGTTAATTGTATCTATAATTTGCATGTGTATACATTCAGACATACCATCAGATGATAAATTGTTAACCTCACTATAAACCATATGCTTAATATATGCTTTATGAATGAATTTAGTCTTACATAAACCTGTATTATGAATTGTCATTTCTAGCTATAAACTTTTTAGTGAATTAATATTCATATGCTATAATTGACGAATCAATATACAGCATATTGATAATAGGATTGTGTATGTGTTGACTAGGATTTAATGATTATTTATAAACCCATTTAGTCTTAAGCGTTATTTCACTTATCATTTAAGTAATAGTTTGGGTGTAAATTAAATTTATAATTGCATTTTGTAATGTTATAATTGACTTTCTATTGGTCTTCATTCAGAATAGGTTTTATTTACCTGTTTAAAAAGATTTACTAAAACTTCCTTCTATCAATAATTTCAAGTTCTGTGGGCAAGTTTCAATATTCAATGTCTATTTAAGTATAGTAGAGACGGTCAATCACCTTTATTGTTAAGAAAAAGTTTGCTTTGACAACAGTTTGGAAATTGATGATTGTTATTAATATTGGGATTGTGTAAATGTTGATTGGTTACTAATTATTATTAACAAATTGTATATGTTTTTGAAAAATACGCTCTTGTGCAAAGTTACTGAATTCCAGGGTTTAATAACATTTACTGAGATGGTTTCTAGATTCTTATGAAGCATTCCCGATAACTTGTTTTTCATAAGAAACCTTATCAGACATAGCAATAATCAGTGTTTTTTTTCATATACAAACTTTTGAAACGATTTAAAAAATTTTCATGTGATAGTACAATTAAAATTATTCATTATATTTTGATATTCGTCTTTAATTATTTCATTAGTTATGATATTGCTTTCATTTACTACAACAGTTTGCTCATTTTCTGAAAACTCTGTATTAAAAAATACATTAAATTTTTTTGGATTATTTCAACTGCATTTTAAAATCTCTCAATATTATTTTTAAAAACAAAAACAATAGTTTTTACTTCATTTTCTATTTTTTTGTATTAAGTTTAATAGATTTGCTGTAGTATATTTATGTAGATAATAGTAGATTCATTTATTATTATTTTTATTAAGAATTGGGGCTAAACTAGAATTTTTTGATATTCAGCTATATCTGCAGATGATTGTTTATTACCATTTTCTGCTTAACATTGACAATGGAAGTTTATTTTTGCATTTTTAAACAAATTTAAATTGCTCTTTACTATGTTGACATTTAATTATTTTAAAGTTTATATAAGTACTTTTAGCCAAAGAAACAGCTTACCAGATAGAGTAGAATTCAACTGTTTATGTAATATATATATATATATATATATATATATATATATATATACAAAACAATATATATATATATATATATATATATATATATATATATATATATATATATATATATATATATATATATATATATATACAAAATACAGTACAATTTATATAAATTTTATTCTTTTAGAAGTACTTTCAACTATACACTTTGTAGTCTTTATCAACTATATAACATTGAATAATCAAAACAAGACAACCTTAAACAATACCAAATCATTCTTATTTCGAAATGAAAAATTATGCAAATATTCTAGTGATAAAATTAAAAATGTACATTTATTTGTTAATGAATTATTGAAAATTGGTTATTATAAAAATGTTATTGCTAATATTATTAAAGGATTTAAAAGAAATGAACATTATAATAAAATTAAAAATAAAAAAATGAAAATAAAATGGATTTCAATGCCATTTATATCAGATGAGCAGGTCAAGTTTATGAGAAAAATTTATAGTGGTTTGTGTCATATTGCTTTTTTCTCTACAAATAACATAAATAGATTACTTAATAATTCTAAAATTCAAAATTCAAAGTTTAATCAAAATTCTATTATATATATAGATTGATATGTGGATGTGGCATACAATACATTGGTGAATCTAAATGTACATTTGAGAAGAGAATAAAAGAGCATATGCTTTTATATAATAGAATTCTAAAAGAGAATTAATCTGGAACAGATGTAAATAAACCTTCATCATCTGTTATATTTAATCATAATAAATATTGTCAATATGGATTTAAATTTGATTATAAAAATATGAAAATTATTCAAATTGAACGTTGTCATGATAAACGTAAAATAAAAGAGGCTATGTTGATTTCAAGAAATTGTCAAATATTAATAAATTGCCAGTCATCAAATATTAAGATAACAGAATTGTGGAAAATCTGAATTGAACTATGGGTATTGTTTAAGGTTGTCTCATTTTGATTATTCAACGTTATATAGTTGATAAAAACTACAAAGTGTATAGTCGAAAGTACTTTCAAAAGAATATAATTTCTGTAAATTGTACTGTATTTTGACATATATATATATATTGATTTGTATATTACATATATTGTGAAACAAATACAGATATCAAACGTTATACACACACACACACATATATATATATATATATTGTAACAGAAATAAAAATAGAAAAATTATTAATTATTAAAATATGTTTATAATCTGTCCTTTGTAACAGTAAGAAAACTTTGTAGCAGCATACAAAATAATGTAATGATGAAAAAAGGCTGCTATTTTGTAACCATTTAATATATAGATGAGTGATAAAATGATAGTTGCTATAATTCAATAACTAAACACTAAACAGAATATATGATATGCTCCAGCAGTTCATCATTTGTAACCAAGTAAAATTAAATGAGAAATGAATTTACTGTGTTAGCTAAAATACAATTTATAATTAAATAAGGATGACGCTAACATATAAATAAGAACATATGCATATCATGCTCTATTTGGGTGTCTATTTATAATTAATTAAATATAACATTATAGCCTGTTGGCAACTATCCTAAACATTAATTCTGTCATGCTAATAATGAAATAAATAAATTATCTCATTTCTCAATACTTAAAATAACAAGAATGAAAATTAAAACTATTATCATTAAAGATTTAAAATATTTCCATATTGGGGAAGTCATTTGAACAATAAAACATACTGGCTATTGTCATCAAATAAAAGAATATTAAATATAGCAACTGAATAAAATTACCCACTTTGAGATTCTTGGAGTGCATTATGCTTATCTCTAATACTAGGTTCTTTTAACAAAGAATCCTTCCTATTCTTCTTTCCAAATATATAAGACCAATCATGGTCATATGCACACACTGGTGCTATTCATGACAACTTATAAAAATAATATATAAAGCTAATATTATTAAGTTTTAAAGGGATTAAATCACTCTTTATTCAGTTTAGCTAAGTACCTGTGTTTTTCATTAGCGCCACTAGATTGTTCTAAATCTAATTAAATATTATCTGTGCATAGTGTACTGAGTTCAAATTCATTTGGTACAATATTACTACACATGACTTGGATGACCAATGAAAAAAAATGACATTCTTATATTTTGCTATGTCAATAAAATTATAAGATCCCAATATCACCAAAATTTATATATCCCAGACTCTTATAGACACTACTAGCTCATTTTACATATATTGATGAACAGACAGGTATAATCTTATTAATGGCTTCCAAGCAAGCATTGTGAAGACCATTACATAAGGGGATGGCCATGAAACTGGTTATTTAACTTAGTTATTTATCATAATATAAAGATGAAAATGATGATGATGATATCAGCCATAGCTTTACAATGAACTCACAACAATAAACTTACTTTTCATAAACTTATAGGCGTTTTTTCCCCTTTTTTAAAAAATCATCCCATGTCAAGCTGGGATTTAAATATTACATTCACTAGCATTTATATAAGTCTTATGTTTATTTACTAAAATACTTTTATAGATAAACTAGGATTCAATAATAAAAGTGATGATGACTGATCATCACACATCTCTATGCATGATATTCAACTTTCTAGAAAACCTATTGACTAAAGGTCTTAATTTTTTTTAAAATAAGATTTAATGATTATTATTTATCAAATCAATGATGATGGTGATCATAACTCTTGTATAGTACTATGTTTAAACAGTATTTTAATCAATAATATGATATCCATCTTTGGTGAGGATGATCAAAACTCATGGACACAACATAATTCTAGCTTTTTATCATTGACTCATAATTATTAAAACTTGGTTAGACATCAAGCATAGTCCTTAAATACTTAAAATGTAAATCAATATTCTAGCTTACTTAACATTATGTGAGCTCTTGCTTAATATTTGCTAGTGCTGGTGATTCTTAATATCTGTGAGCGATGATGATCATTTAAATGATAGAATTTAGACAAGATATATACAACAGTATTTTTAATACCAACTCAGAAATCAATTAAGATATATAATTATTTTTTATTAATACTATTCTTCTATCTTTCTTTAAAATCAAATTAATAACTATACAATCGACTCTATTATTATATTAATTAATGATAGAATTAATACAAAATTTTAGATATGCACAATTAAATAAATTTAATATATAAGTTTGTCATTTTTGATATTTTAAAATAAGCTGGCTGAAACTGATATTACAAAAAATTCTATAAATGCTTACTTAAGACTTTCCTTATTTATTATATCATAAAAATAAATTTCATATGTAACTTGTGTGTTTTATTTCACTTTCATTCATTGTGAAGCCCTGCTTTTCAATTTACCATATTTAAACTAATCATGCATAGCCTATTCTTTTGATGTGTTTGTATAAGCAGTTACACATGCACACACACCTTGTGATATGTCAACATATATTTTTAAAATGTGTTCCCTTATATTGGGGATTAATACATAAATCACATATATAAAAATATTCTTGCAACCTTGAGCAAAAGAAAACTAAATACATTATATCAAATTTAGTATGCAAAAAGATAAATAAAAAAACCATTATAAATGTATATATTTATAGGTTGCTCATTATCATAATCAATGAAGAACAATAAAAACATTTCAATATTACAATGTATAATAAAAAAAATAATGAAACTTTAAATTTGAAGATTGAAACTGTGTGTTATGTTAAGTGATATTGAGAATAACCATCGATAAACAAGCCCTTAATGTTTCTGTATCAAAATAAAAAAATGCTTTGACCAATAAATTAAGGTTTCTTTTTAAAAAGTAAGAATAAAAGATCTGTTAATGAAAGTTCATAGTTACCTGATTATTTTCACTTCTTATAAATGTCTCAAGTTGGAATTTTCAGACTGCTTGTCTCACATATAGCTTCAATAAGTTTATTTGCTCTATTTAAAAAAAAGAAAAGTTCTTGCAGATACTTTTAAGATAAACATGGATTAATTGACTTGCTTATTTCCACAATTTTAAAGTTATTTATTGTTGATACTTTTGATAATGCTGAATTCATTGACTGGCTTGCTTTTACCATTTCAAAAAAAGGAACACTTCTTGTTGATACCTTCTAATAAACCTGCATTAATTGACTTGCTTGTTTCAACATTTTAAAAAAAATCAATGTAGACACTTTAGATGATTGTGAGAAAAACTTAAAAAAATTGATTCATAGCTTAATCAAACTTAGTTATAAGGCTTTTATACAACTTCCTTTTTCCTTTCTATTGTTTCCCCTTCTCCCTCCATTCAATGGCAATGAATCCATAATAGGCCAGGAGCCAGAAAATAAGCATTTCCAAATAGCTTGTGTGGTAGGCTTTAAACTGGATCATTTTGTTGGTTATAAAGGACTTTTGCTATAAGTCCATGGATAGATCAGTGATTTAACCCATAGATGTAGAAGAAGTGGCTTTAGCAAGGCAATTTCATTGAATTATACACAGCAAAATATATTAATATCACTTTATAGAATTGTCAATAACTTCTTCCAAGAAATTCAATTTTGTTTCATTTCTTTATCTTAATCTTGCTGGGAATTACTTATATATATGCACATCTTCGTCTATCCTGACTTTAAAACAAGAGTCGTTTTTCTCCTTCCTCAATTTTTAAAGAACAAAAATCAATCGCTCACACTCTTTAAAAAAATGAAAACTGTCCATTTCCTTTGGTTTTCACGAACTCATTTATTAAATCTTTGTCTAATAATAATGAAAAACTGATCACCACATCTCTTCTTTAATATAATATTGAAAAAAAACTGAGCTTACATCTCATCTTTAATAATTTTGGAAAAAAAAAACTGAACCCCTAAATCTTGTTTCATTTGTTTATATTGCGAATCTTTGATCAAAAAAAAGGACAACCTGGAAATCTTATCTTGAGATAAAGATCAAAACTTCACAAGTTTGATGGTCTGTCACAATTAATAAAACTTAGGATTAATTGTTACATTCATTCCATCCAAGAATCACTTCCCTCTCTAGATATCTACAATCTAGATAATACAAAATCAACAAAGCTTGCAATCTTAGTCATTAATGATTTGTGTAAAAATGGATATGGTTAAAACATATATACTCACATGTGTACATTTTCATATCTGAATCTACTAATCTTGATCACTTTACTTCACACTTTCTTTCTGATCTGCTTTATTTAATAAGAATATAGCTAAATAATTTCAACACATTATTTAATGAAAATATAATAAATCCCTATATTAAATATTGTTTCTCATTACCTTCTCTCTTTACAACTGCTTATTTATCAACTATTTATAAACTATATAATAATAAATGCATAAATAAATCCATATATATAAAATATTTTTTTTTCTTAATTAAATAATATATATGTGTATGAAATGAGAACATATACATACAATATATAATAAATACATTAAAAAATATAAGCTCAAATTTCAGTTTACTATTACTGACAAAGAACTACCATGGGACTATACTTCAAAAATTAATACTACTACTACCACAAATACCACTATCATTACCTACTACTTATACTACAACCCACTACTACCACTACCAACATCAACACTACTCCCACCACCATTAATACCACTACCATCACTGTTACTGCTATTGCAACTGTCAATACTGCCATTTCTGCTACTATGATTTTTAACATAAACTTTAGTGTTCAAATAAATGATTTTATAACTTATATTACTTTAGACATATAGTACTTATTGCATGTCTACATTTTGTATTTATTTTCTATTGAAGTTATATATTAGTAAAAATCAGTCACCTGTCACATGACATATATAGCTTGCATTACCAATATGTAATATATAAAGAGCCTGCTAATAGCTCTAAACAAGCTTTTTTATTTAATTTTCTATGATAAATTCTACAAGAGAAAACACTTGAAGCCTTTATCTATGATGGTCCCCATCTCCAGACTGGTTTCAAGCTATGGCTCTCATCAGTGAGGAGCTATGACATTAGATTCAAAATATTAACTCAAGCCAAGTATTTATCTAATTCTTAAATATTAAAAAAAAGATCTAAATCTTCAGACACCTACATGTCTTTAAATTCAGCTCTTTAATTAAAGAAACTATATGGGCCTGAACTAAATTCAGTTGATGAAAGAAACAGTTTCAACAATAGAAGGGGTGTTTAATTTTTTTTTGATTACTTATTTTATGTTAATGCAAATAATGAATATATTTTAGTACATTAGATTTTCTTACCTAGACTAACAGTAAAGATATACAGCCAGAAGTAATAATTATACCCTTGTGTTAAGACCAATAATAAAAAAAAATAGAAAGAATAGTAGAGATTCAGAATCACATATAACATTTGCAAGAAAGCGTTTGAATCTGTTATTAAACCCATTCTTATAGTAAGTCACCTTTAAAAGCATTCCTGTATTTTATAAACCATGAATGTTAAGGCTTATCAATACACTTGCATTAAGCAAAGGCTCATATTCTTCATGAATGTTGTGTTAAACTAGTAATAAGATTGATAAAGTGGGAAGTGAAAGAAGATTGAAATGCAAATAAGAAGTGAAAGGAGTAAAAAAATAAAGAAAAAAAATCATAATTAAAAAATGAAACTGTTGTTTGTTTAATTCTGTTATTTAAAATTTTATGTCTAATTTAGTTTTTCTGTTAGTCTAATCATGAACCTGATATATATTTAATTTTTAACTTATCTTTCTTATGTAAATAAAAATGCCTCAATTGTTGAGGATATCTCACAGTTTGGTTCTAAATGATTCATAGTCATGCCCTTGTTTAGTGTTGTAGAGTTGTCATTTTGGGGGCTAAGGAGTGCTCAAATTCATTCATGACAAAATGTTGTGGCACAATATATTATTTACATCAAATTCAGAAAGAATTTTATATTAGTAGAGGGAAATAAATTAGAATATGACCTGTACTTTTAAATTTAACTTGTTATATTGGTTAATGTTTAATGGGATAGCTGAATAATTATTCAGAATTTTAGAGTAATTAAACCCATATGTTAAATGAAAATTAGTTGATATTAAATCAAGGATAACATCTTGTCATTTAATGACCAGTGGTTACAGTGCTGTAGGTAAAATTATTAAGCTCCATGTGGCTGCATATCAACCAGGGGATGTAATGGTTTGGCTGGTAATTTTTATTTTTTTGTTAAAATTTCAATGTAGTTTTTTGAAGTTGTGTTGATGAAAAAATGGCATTTAAGAATTCATAAAGTAACCAATATTAAAGTAGTTGCCCTAATGCTTGGAAAAAGCCCTTTTCTACACTGTTAATGAGCATTATGGATGACCCTTAGGGTGACTGAGGTATATATATATATATATATATATATATATAACCTCAAAGGTTTTTTGCAATATATATTGTAGAGGCTTTGACTATGTGGTGAAACTGAACTGAGATCAGACCCACATAGCTATCTGGCTTGTTATGCTGGGTTTGAAGACTTTACTGGTCTGAAAAAGTCATGCTTGCAAACTGATAGAAATGTTTTGCATAAACATTTGGAGTAAAGTGTTTAGATCTAGTTTCTAACTCTATCCTTCACTGATGATAGCAAAATAGCTCGAAATCAGCTGATCTGAGGGTGAACAAATAAAAGAGATGGTGAATTCTGACTCATTTGTCATTTATGTAAACAAATTTACACTTGTTTCGGTGGTTTTGGTAAAATGCCATCTATTGATCATATATATATATATATATATATAAACAAAAAATACTTATAAATTCAATAAATAATATTATATTTTAAGCAGAGGACTTGTTTTCATTAGAAAAAAAAAATACAAAGAAAAATATACACAGTAAAATGGCGATAATCAAAAATTACAGATTTGTAATTTTTGATTATCACCATTTTACTGTATATTTTTTTCTTTGTATATTTTTTTTCTGATGAAAACCAGTCCTCTGGTTGAAATATATTATTATTTATTGGATTTATATATCTTTTTTTTGTTTTTATATGTATTTTCTTTGGTTAGTTTATATATATATATATATATATATATATATATATATATATATATATATATATATATATATATATATATATATATATATATATATATATATATATATATATATATATATATATATATATAAACATTACAAGCATAAAGCTAAACTAGTCAATATATAATCAAAACTACCCCAAATCCAAAATTAAACAAGACCTGCATAAAAATAATATTAAAAAACAACCTAAGGTTTCACTGCTACAAGCTGACTTCTCAAGTGTAAAGAACTACAAAAACTACACAATATATATAATATTAAAAACTACCCACAAATCCATTCACTTCCCATCCACCCTTAATATTAAAAGAACTCTTAAATAAGTTAATTGCTTCAGAATAATAAATTTTCAATAATAAAGACTCTTTAATTCTTCGTTTGATTTTATTTCTCTCAAAGAAGACAACCTTAGCTTCATCAAAATTAATAGTGTGGCCTGTATATTTTTCATGGACATACAAAGCAGAACTAAGATATATCTATTTTTAACTCTACTTTTATGAACCTTTAATCTTTCACTTAAATAAGAAAATTGCTTGGAAAAGGGGTGTTACATTGAATAATTTATTAAATAATATAAAAGAAGTTTTTGATGGTTTCTCTCTTCATGAAGAATTTTCACATTTTCAAAATCAAATTTAAATTTATATTTACATGATTTTTCATGATCAAAGAAAACTGAAGGCAACATTAAGTCACTATTATTTTTACTTTTTATATGCTTATATAACAATTTGTGTTCCTCAATCTCTTCTCAATACTGCACCTAGATTCACCTATATACGATAGCATACAATAACAAAAAATTTGATATATGACATATAATATCAAGAGTTTGGATTCAAACACAAACTACTGAGAATTGTTTCAGTATATAATCTGTTTGTTGAATGAGAGACAACTACAATATATAGGTGTTTGAAATTTGTATTGATTTTTAATTTTTTGAACATTACACTATTGTATTGAGGTATTCTTACAGAAAACCATCATGTACTAATTATCAATTATGAAGCAAACATATTAATCTGTTACATCTATAATTGGTTTTTTGTGTTGTTTTTGCAAGTAATGTGCTAATTTAGTGTTTATTTATTGTTAATACCTAATAGCAGGTAGATAGTAAGTTCTGATTTGCAGAGTTATCTGAAATAGCAATTTACAATTATATCACCTAGCATAATGCCTGATTCCTTTGAGGAATACTTATTAAATGTAAAACGAGATTACCTCCAATAGAAAGATATTTTATGAGATAAATACTTCATTTTTTTAAGTAAGGAATGTTTAATGGTCACTCTTTACAATATAAATGTAAAAATGTTTTTTAGTTAAAAAGTCCAATTGCGTTTGAATAGGTATTTGTGCTAATTCAATTCTAATTTGTGAAAGAAGGCAGCGGATAAATACCCCTGAAATAATGAAAATGCCATACATTATCATAACCCATGAGGCGTTTTTACGAATACTTATTTTATATTGTCATTTGTGAAATAAATTGTAACATTACTATCTCTTCCCTGTAGAAATTTCTTGTTTATCTTCACTACATTTTGTCCTATAGTAAAATCATATTTTTTTAATCTTCACTATTTTTCATTATATGGTTGAGCTATATATTGTAAATTTGGATTATCAACAATTAGTCCACAGTCAGTCCGATGATATCTCAGATCTAGATCAGGATGTACTTCAGTTTAAATACTGAGATCAAAAATTTGTAAGTACAATAATTGCAAATTACTAACATCACATTTGCTAATATTTGAAAATAAAAACAACAACAAATTAATCAAAATATAAGTGTTTTGAATCGTAGCCATATATATTTCATATTTTTATACATCTGACAGCTGATCAATTTTTTTATATTTTGGTCATCTCCAATTTGTTTCTCTTTGCATGTGATTGAAATGTTGAATTGTATTGTGGGTGATGAACAGTGATTGTTTTGAATAGTAAATAATTTGTAGTAGATATGAGTTCTATATTATTGTCTCTAAACAAATTATTTCATCTTTCAAATTTATCAATAATTATAAAATCAAGTACAATACTTTGTTCTATATAAGAGTGTGTTGTTGAAAAAGATGATATAGGAAAGTAAAAGTATATAAATCAATTTTGGAAACAAAATAATAATAATAAAATTATATAAAATCCAAATGAGGCGAAGGAGTCCATAATCGTTAGCATTTATATACATATCACATACTTATATGATTAGAAGCCATTTTAAAATATTTTAAAATAAATTGTCGTAAATTACTTTTAATATGTTAAATATAATATTGAATAGTTTTCTGAACAATTTTATAAATGTCATTACTTATTCAAAGTTGAACTTTAAATAGGCTAAACAGAATTGCTGTCTTGAAAATAGCATTACATTTAATTGAATGGATTTCATAAAAAAACAATATTAATTATATTTATTCTTTTAAAATATTTACATTTATTTTATGCTAAGTAATTTACTTTTGTGTGTTATAAGTGATTTTATCAATAGTATGTATTAATAATTTATAAAAGTAAGTTAGGTTGATCCACAAATTTTTCATTTTTCTTAAACTAATTGTAATATGCAACCAACTGTTTTAAAAGTGAATTTAAGAGACGATTATTCTTTAATGATTATAAAATATAACTTTAACTGAGCGCGATTTCAGCTGAAGAAGTTGTAACCACAGCACTGCAAAACATCAGGATACATGTAAAAGTTAAATGGAACATTTATTTATGTAAATTCGTAATTGAAATATTCCACTTTTTAGAAAGTTGCACATCGCTTTCTGTTTTAATTAATGTAATATAAAGAATCTAAACAAAGAATTCGTCTTCTTATCTTTAAAAATCCTGAACTGCTTAGCAAAGAAAAAGGTATTATAGTATTTATTTTTATGAGTTATTGCTCATGTATTCTTAGTTAAGAAGCTTGTACAAGAGTTTTTTCACTTTGTCATAGAAAAATCACTAGATTTGTATGTCATTCCATGTTGCTAATTAAATGAAATGTAAGATCTGATATACTTGTACCATTAATTCTTTATATGCTAATATTTATATTTATTTGAATTAATGTGATTCAACATCTCACAGTTTTGAAAACAGGATATTGTATTTTTCCTTATGATTTATTATTGTAATTTCTTAATAGTAATAATCTCATTTAATGGCATGCTTCTTTATTGAAATCAAATTTTATTTCAATTGATATCAGTCAATTCAGATTTTTACAAACTTAGGATGTAGACATGGGTGCATGTTTATGTTTTAAAACTTTATATTGACACAAAATGTTAACAAAAATCAATTACGCATTATAAAAAAATACAGTGCTGAAACAAAACTTAGACTTATTCCATAATTAATTAGATTGTGATATAATTTAGTAAGTATATATATATATATATATATATATATATATATATATATATATATATATATATATATATATATATATATATATATTGTTTTGAGGTTGACTAATATAAATTGGTTTTCAATATAAATCAATAACAGACCAGATTCAGTACATGAGAGTACATCTTTAAATTTAGAAGTATCACTTCAACACTTCCATTTATCTATTAGGAAGATAGTTTATAATGCTTTTTGAAGAAGGATTATATTTTTGTATTCGCAAATTGGCTGCTATTTCAAATGTGATTGAAATACATATTTCATATTTATTAATTTCTTTCATTTATCAGTGATGAATTATATCCCAATATTATGTAATAAGCAATTATTTACTGTATGGAAATTATTAATACAACATATATGCTGATCTACAATATTTTCTCATGAGATTATTATTATTTTTTTGGAATGTATTAAAAAAATCTTGTTATTAGAAAATTAGTGATTGTAAGCATTAAAAAATGACCCTAAAGAGAATATATCAGTATTACACGTCTTAAGTTAGATATACTTCTTTTATGTATCCTATAATTAATAGTGATGTAGCTGAGAGTTATTTTGTAAAAAAATACTTTCTCAGTTATAAGGATAAAAGTTTAAAACGTCTGATATTTCTTATTACAGATAAGTATAGATTATTGTTATATAACTTTATATATTTAAAAATTATTGCAAACTATTGGAAGTCTGACAGTATATCATTTGAAATTAGGTTCCAAACAATATTGTTCTTGTTATACATATATAGAAAGAAAGACAAAAAAATTATATTTTGTAATGTTGTTAATTTGTCTAGAAGGATGTACAAATACACCCATTAAAATGTTTTATAATATTCTTTTATCATTTTTTTAATATAAGAATAAAAATCTTAATTGCTTATATAAATTTTAAGTTTTTGGGATGTCCATAAAATTATTTTTTGGCCCTCATTATAATAATAATTATAGTGAAAATAATAAAAATACTACTACTATTGCAACTACTACTTCTGCTACTATTACATGTATTTACTCGTACTACTCCAATACTACTACAACTACTACTACTACTACTACTACTAATAATAATAATAATGATGATGATGATGATGATGATGATGACGATGATGATGATAATAATGATCGTGAAGATAATGATGATGATGATGATGATGATGATGATGATATAATGCTAAGTGCACCTTATGTAATATTGTAGAGGAAATTCAACGTTTTCAGCAGCATCATAATGTCAAACAATTCAGGAATATCATGCTAAATACTTACAGATGACTAGTTGCATCTAGGCAACAGTTAATTCCATTCTATCAGAATATACACCCTCACACAGCACATGCAACTTTTTCACCCTGTATGGGTTCTCATGGATCTCCTGCATCTTCATTTTTGGCACATTTGGCAACAATTCCAAAAGACATCCAGCTACATTCATCAACAAACACTGACCAATAAAGGCCAAGGACAACACTACTGCACCCCATATATTATTGCTATCTTCTGGTTACTACTAAACCAACCATCCAATCTATAATACATCATAATCCAACAATAACCACATTTAATAGCATTCAGTGGTACCATACATTACTCTCACCATAATTACCTTCAGTAACTGCCTTCAACTTCATCCAACATTAGAGTCTAGAATTTATTTTCCATCTTTAGCAATTTACCAGCTAAAATTATATGTAATTGTACTCTGAACTGAGTTTGTTTTTAGTACATAACTCATATTTATTTTATGCTGCACATATTATGTTATCTCTCTAGTATACTTCAACAATAGCAATTAAAATAATAATCAAGAATAATTTAGTGACTGTAAATATCTTTTAATATGATGCCAGATGATATTATTTTAAGTCTTATTTATCCATCTATTGAATTGAGTTTATATTGAACTGTTTTAAAACTTTAATGATTAAACTTGATATCTATCTTTGTATCAAAAGTAGTAGCAGCATTGGTAAAAAGTATACTTCGAAACCACTTTATTGTAACCCATAAAATTAATCCATATTAAAAGTTGTACAATATGACTGCACCTGTAACCTTTACAATCATTGTTATTTAATGCTAAGTAATTCAAAGCATTAACAATGATTATTTTTCAAATAATAATAATAACAATAATAAGACTAGTAGTAGTAGTAGTAGTAGTAGTAGTAGTAGTAGTAGTAGTAGTAGTAGTAGTAGTAGTAGTAGTAGTAGTAGTAGTAGTAGTAGTATAATAATAATAATAATAATAATAATAATAATAATAATAATAATAATAATAATAATAATAATAATAATAATAATAATAATAATAATAATAATAATAATAATAATAATAATAATAATAATAATAATAATAATAATAATAATAATAATAATAATAATAATTATAATAATAATAATGCTATTAATATTATTATTAGTAGTAATAGTACTAACAACAACAATATTATTAATTATAATAATAATTAAGAGACTAAACTCCCCATATGGTAGCACCACTAGTGCAAAAACAGAGTAATACATGGATGCATAAAGGTTTGTGCATAAAATCTTTATCTAGTGAAAAGTCATCCAATATCACCAGCCTAGATTTTAGCTTCTGGATTTCACCACTGAGAAACCTTAGATCTAAGATGAGTGCAGTTACAACTAAGGATCTAATGCAACCCTACAGCAGCCACCCTTTTACCTTATTAACTAGCTATAAAACTTTGAGTACAAATTGAATACCTTATAGTGTTTACAATTCAATCTAATTAGCTTGTATAGTTGTATAGATCTGAACTCAGTTTATCTTCCATACTTTTTGGAATTTTTGGCTTTTTAATAACCACAGACACCATAAAGATACCAAAAATATGGATGATGCTGAACTGAGTTCAAATCTATACAACTATATAAGCTAATGAGCTCGAATTGAAAACATTATTGTGTTTTCATTTTGAATTCAAAGGTTTATAATTAGCTAATAAAGTAAAAGGTGGCTGCTTGAAGATTGTGTTACAGTGTACAATCTGAGTGCTGGGTTCTCAGATCCAAGGCTCCTCACTTATTAAAGCCACAAGATGGAAACTAGTCAGAGAATATTTGATAAATAGGCACTAGATAAGGATTTATGCATAAACATTTTTGCATCAATTGATTACTCTGCATGCACCAGTGGCAATAATCTATGGAGGGATTAGCAACTCTGTAAACAACATGTGTAAACAAAAGAAATGGTGATCATGTAATGTCTAGTGGTGTAAAATAATAATAATAATAATAATAATAATAATAATAATAATAATAATAATAATAATAATAATAATAATAATAATAATAATAATAATAATAATAATAATAATAATAATAATAATAATAATAATAATAATAATAATAATAATAATAATAATTATTTCCCACAACTGCCCTTTTGATTCTTTTAAAATTATATATATTGACTCTAATCTTATCATATTAACACTCCATCATAAAAATATCACACTTAACCTAGTATTTGTATATATACCACCAGGCCCCATCATCATCTCCAGAATAATAGCAACAATAAATTCAATGCTTACAGCAACACCAAATCCCATAATACTCCTGGGAGATTTCAACATGACCTACCAAACTTTTGTCACCAAATGGATCCATCAAATAACAATCCCACTTATGAGTGCTGAGGGTTTTCTCCCATCAAACTCAATATCTTTTAATAACAATAGATATAAGTCACTTATTGATTTGTGTTTCTACTCACCAATGTTACATCATTATTTTAATCTTGAACTCTGTCCATCTATAATCTCAGATCATGCTGCTCAGTTCATCACCCTCGACCTAACAAAAATACAGAATACAACAATAGCCCTCCAAAAGACTATGCGAATACTTCTTCCAGCACAAACAACTGAATTCCTATATTCAGAAACATATATAATGCTCCAAAAACTTCAAAACATGTCACTCGATCCAGTACAAAAGTATATAGCATTCACCAATATACTTTCTTTCAACATCAATCATATTACCTGCAACTCAACACCCCCCACCAGATTATTAGCATTGGCAGATGAACTACATAAAAGAATAACCATTTCCAGACCAACTACAGATAATCAAACACAAATTAAAAAACTTACAGAAATGTACAACAATACATGCAATACACTAAAGCAATATGTAGCAATAAAAAAGAAAAAAATATGCCTTACACAACAACATACTTGGACCAGAGCATACATACGGTGGGCATTGGGATACCCATCCACAGTCAGAGTGCCTATGGCACTTGAAATAGATGGTTCTATAACAGCTGGACATAACATGATAAACCCAATATATCAACACTTTAAAAAAAAACTGCAAAAACAGAGTGTGTACATACCAAATGAAGACATATTTGGAGACCCTGAAACAGACACACCAATAACAACAACTGACATTGTATTTCAACTTGCAACAATAACAAACACATGTCACCCAGGACCACAAGGAATTCCCAAATTTGTGTTCAAACATCTTAGTCACTTCACAGCAAAATACCTGTGCGATCTAGCCAATTACATATCCCAAAAAATTTACAACATACAAAGTCTATACCCAATTGCAATGGTTCCATTTAACAAAAAACCAACAGCAATATCATCTTTATCTAATCTACGACCAATTTCAATGGGACCTTTAGGAATAAAAATTCTTGAAAGAGTGATAAAGGAAAAAATAGAACAACACATACTCCCTGTGTTATCATCAGCACAATATGCCAAAAAGGATCATCCATTGGCCAGGGTGCCTTAATGTACAAAACAATTATTGAAGTAGTAAAAAAAAAAGAAAGAAATATGCACCAATTATAGTTCAACTAGACATTGAGGCAGCTTTTGACTCAGTGCCTATAGCCAAATTATTAGACATGCTGAAAAAAACAACAACACCTCCATCCCTACTATATATAATAGCAAATCTGCTACTCAGCCGTGAAATTCACATCACATTGAATGGAAAAAAATCACCAGCCTTCAGACCGAGTCAATCCATCCCACAAGGATCCCCCTAAGTGCCTTGCTCTTTACAATATATATAAATCCTCTATTAATAGAGATACAGAAAAAAATAAAAGGCATTCAAATTCCAAACACTGCTTTAAATATATCATGCATAGCCTATATGGACGATGTAAACCGTTTTCCTCCCCTCTAAAAAGAACCTCCCCATATTACAAGAGATAATCAAGAATTATACCTCAAATTTTAATTTAAAAATTAACACAAATAAAACTGCTGCATGGTCAATATACACAGGCAAGCACTGTACAGAGATGTTTAATGGTAAACCATCTGCTTTCCTTGGTTTCCCATTCTACCTTGGAACCAATGGAATGAGGCAAAAAATTCAAAATAAATTAAAAATAGATGCTGAAAAAATCACAGCCTCACTTGAAAAGTCATACCTGTCAATATATGCAAAGGTAGCACTATTTAATCAACTTATAACTACAAAAATTACATACTATACACCTATAATCAAATTTGCAAAAACATTCATATCTAAAATCTCGTCAATCTGTAACAAACTAATATGGAAGAGAAAGACAGTGGCAATCTCTTTAAAAAATCTGAGCAGACCACCACATAGCAATGGACTTGGACTCCATACAATCAATGTTTTTTACACACAGAAATCAGTAAATCTAATAACAGCAACCATAAAAAGATTTCCAGACCTGGAGTGTGTAATCAGTATAATACCCACAGACAGACCACCCCCTTCATATGGATATCTATCCACACTGATTGAAGAACTCAAGCCAATATACAACAAAATATCACTCAATAATGACAACAAGTATACATACTGGGACATTTACAATATACTACATCCCAACCAGACACCCAATCTACATCCATCAGTTCTTGGAATAGACAACAGGCAACTACTGCAACAATTCAGAAAATGGTCATTAGAACCAAAATTATTCGATTTTCTACTTAAGCTTAATCTCAATGCTCTACCCACAACCCATTTCCTTAGATTTCGTAGATTCTATACCAATATAGACCCCATGTGCGGACTATGTCATAGAGAAGAAGAGACACAAGATCATTTTCTTCATTCCTGCAGTGCCCTAAAAACAATATGTCACACAATGTTTACCACATACAGAAAGGCTATCATTTCAATAGATGAAATAATAAATACATTTAAAAAAGGCAATAACCCTGCTATTCGTGCAGCAACATACAGCCTTTATGCCTACTGGTGCACCAGATGCACTTTTGCACTTGCCAATAACCCTCGACGCCACCCAGCAACATATTCAATAAAACTAGAACTGTTAAGAAAAAGAGACAGCATCCTAGCTCAACCAGATATATTTGCAGCCACATGGTCACACTTGAAACAGAGATCCAGTCTATGAAATATAAAGACCAATAAGATAGATGATGACATTTTCAACATCAGCATTTTTTCCAACTTTAAAAAAAAAAAATGCAAGCATAAACTGAACTAGATAGAAGACCAAATTTAAAAACAAGAAGAAAAAAAAAGGATGCAGAAAAGATAAAGACTTATATACTGAAAGTTGTAAGTTGTTTTTCATTTGTAAAAAATCAATATATGACTCTGTAACTTTTTAGACTCAATAAAGTTTTGCTTTGAAACATAATAATAATAATAATAATAATAATAATAATAATAATAATAATAATAATAATAATAATAATAATAATAATAATAATAATAATAATAATAATAATAATAATAATAATAATAATAATAATAATAATAATAATAATAATAAAAATAATAATAATAATAATAATAATAATAATAATAATAATAATAATAATAATAATAAAGAAATTATTAAACTCAGGTGCTTATTATACATGTATATAATTTTAATGCGCAAATACACGCACAACAACCGAGCTTCATCAGGATTAAATAACAATATATTATAATATATTGTTATTTAATCCTGATGAATTCAGGTTGTTGTCCTGGATTTGACATTAAAATTAAATATTAATAATAATAATAATAATAATAATAATAATAATGACAACAACATATTTAGAGAAGAAACAGGTAATTAGTTGGAAACACATTTATTAATCAAGAAATAAAGTCTGAAAGAAAAACATCCTGCACTGTTCAGTTGTTTGATTATTGTGGCATACTTATTTACTCTCATAAATATAAATGATCTCAATATTATAGAAATGGTGATAGTATATTCTTAAAGATGATAATTAAATGACAAATTGCCTTCCTTAACTACTCCCATTGACAATGTACTGTGTGGATCCATCCCAGAGATACATTCATCAACATTTTTATTGTTTTTGCTATGGTACCTCTGGTGCTGACTCACTTTTAATCATGTACTGGAGTGTATGCTTGATTTATGAATTGATAAAATGGAACAAATTCAGAATAGAGACCAGAATTTGGCCACCTTCTATATTTATGGTGCCACATGGAAGCTAATTGATTTGCCTTCTTAAAGCTGATCCCATTCATAACTGAATAAAAATGATCTACCTGGAAATGATTAAGGGCCGATGTGCACACATTTCTTTGGGATTGATTATGATATGCCTTCCCCTCAAGCCTATTGCCCAGATCCTGAGTATTATGACATTGACTTCCATTCTGAAAGGTTGGTTTACCTATACAAAGCTGTGGTTTTGCATAGACAAAAGTTGAGAACTATGTTTGTACATTTTAAGACATGCAAGCTTAGTCACCTGCCATCTCAGGCTCATTCCTTTGCCTCTATGCGTCATATTAGTCTTATAGACTGTTCCATGCTAGATGTGTCAATATTGAACTTTTATCTCTTTTAATACCATTTAATGTATACTATGTCTAATTTTATCATAAGCTGTAACCAAATTTTAGAATAAAATATTCTATATTTTTATAATAAAAAGATGTTAATTAGTTGCTATGCTGAAGCACATTTGTAATAAAAAAAGAGATGCAGTATGGAACAAAGTATTTAGATTTAAAAAAAAAATAATTAATGTCAGTTGAAATTTTTATTGCAGAACAAAAGTTATTTATTGCAAAACCCAAGATTTGAATATGTACAATTGAAAGATAAATGTATTGATCGCCATCTTAATTATAACACTATATTGTGAAGAACGCACTCGTTTTTGTTTTAGAATGTAATGTTTAATAAAGAAATGATTTTAGTTAAAGTTTAGTACTTTTATATTTGGTTTTGCAATGCGTCATTTTACATAACAATCTATTGCGTTATATATATGTTGATTTAAATGAGGGCTGGAAATATAATTTCAAGTTCCTAAGTTCTTACAAATCCCGTCACCTGATTACATGATTTACCTTTTCTTCGATGGTGGATGAAACTGCTGTTACACATATGCCAATATTTAAATGTAACACTTGCTGTTTTTTGAATTTTTAAGTTATATTTAACTGTTTTCACAGAAGAATAACTATATATATATATATATATATATATATATATATATATATATATATATATATATATATATATATATATATATATATATATATATATATATATATATATATTGTGAATATTCAAATTAATGATCCAGGTATTTAAAAAAAAAATAAAAAAGTTTGTTGATCTTGTTTGATTTTTCTTTTGCTTGATAGATAGATAATGGAGGATCTTGGAAATACAGATTTAAAATGATCACCATGGCAACCATAATTTTTTAAATAGTATTGTTTACTGTTGATTCTAGCTTTAAAATAATAAATTCACTATAATCAACCTCAGGAAAAACATATAGGTAAATAAATAAATTTTGAAAACAATTCAGTACAATATAAGTTTACTTAAATAGGATCGATACTATTTTACATATTTCATGTATATTAATGCAGTCACCATAGTAACATTATTACATATAATTCAATGTTTTTGTGTTATGTATATTTGTTTATAAATTAATTTAAAAAAATATTATTATTAAAAATATATATATGTGTAAATTATTTGTGTTTATAAAGTGAATAAAGGTTGTTATATTAATTTTGTATTTTGGTTTTTACAAATAATAAGAAAAATCTAATCGAATTTGGATTTAATTTTCATGTATCCTTTTTCTCCAAACTTCCATCGTACTTGAATGCCAGGTAGGGAAAATTTGCTCTGTTGTATCGTTTGGCATTGAGGTTTATTCCAGTAATATTCAGTGGTTGTTATGATACCAGAACACCAGAAGAGAACACATAAATAGCAGCCACCAGTCTATAAGAGAAGCTATCGCCTTTTTGTACATTGACACGGATGGACCCTATTTTCTGTGTTTACAAATAAAAAGGTTTTTTCAATGTTTTTTTTGTGTGTGTGTGTTAAACCATAAAACATAAAAAAATAAGCTTAAATTATCTGCCCGTTCAATCTTTTGAAGGGCAGTTGCAAGGATTTCCAAAAGAACGATAACAAAATGTAAAAAAAAAAAAAAAGGAAACCTATAAAAAAAAATGCTTTATATAAAGATCGGCTATTTTAGTTTTAAAAACAAAGATATCTCTGGTTTAAAGATTGGGGTATAACTACCATTGGATTTGAGTAAACATCGTGTCACGAGCAAAGGAACACAGGATTAACTGGATTAATTCACATAATAAAAAAAGGGGGCTAATTAAATTGCACTCTCCTCTCTGGAAAAGAAAAAGGACTTTTAGTAAAGCATTGTAAAGTTCGAATTATTATTTCTGAGAAATAAAATTTCTCTTTGCATCATAAAAACTGAAGTCAGTCAATGGACAAATAAATAGCAAACAGACAGACTCTTATATATATTGTAACGATATATAAATATGTCGTTACATTTATTTAAAATAAAAACTTAAAAGTTCGCAAATAAAAGGAAAAAACTAAACGCTAAAATTAAAATGTTTGTTAAACATATATATATTCGCACAGATGCTAAACTTTAAAAATATTTTTTTCATAAACAAAAAAAAAAAAAAGTATCTGAACGTATTTTTTTTAATAAAAAAATGCCAGATTGAAATATAAAAATATTTTAATAAAAAAATAACGTAAGTTAAAGTAAAAACAGGTATTAATTAATTCCTGTAATCTGTAAATGGAAATGATTGTTTATTAATTATCTAAAAGCTGTGTAATTAAAAAGTCAGATGAAAAGTTAGATAAGAGAAGAAAGAAATTTTAGCTTGACCAATGGAAGCACTAAGCCTTGGCTCGGACCCTAACGAAAGTGATAGACTAGTGACGTTTTGTTCATTGAATCCTGGTGGATAATATAAAAAGGGAAATACAGTTTTTCGGACAGTTCCAGCGTTTGTGTTTGAGAGATGAGGTATGACGCACATACCACACTCTCTATTAAAAAAAAAATGAAAAGACTGTGATACTTTGAACCAGCTATTGCCATCTCCAGAACATTCCCCTTCCAACGGAGGCATGGCGGGAATTAAAAAAGCAGAGGCCTGGACTCTTCTACCATAAGCTATCTGAAATGAACAATTGTTAAAATCAATCAAGAACTTTCGTCAAGTTTTACAAACTGATAAACAAGCCAACTGAGAAATGTTAAAACAGACTCTTATCTGACTTTTGTAAGTCTTTAAATCAAATTAATAATGTTTAATTTTATATGTTTTCCGATTGATAAACATCATTTCAATTTTTTTTTTTCTTATTGTAAAGATTGGTTAAATGTATGAAATTTAAGTTGTTTATAGATGCTTGCATGGATTCGTTTGCGGTTAATTATATTTTGGTTTTCATATTTGATCAAAATATATAGACATTTGATAAATAATGATACCTTATGGTGAGTATCTAAAATGTATTTATTCGGATGTCTTTTAAGTTATTGGTGACAACGCAAGTATCTTATGGTGAATACTATTGGGTTACTTATAAGTTTCCCTCTGCGATTGTCGGTATCAATAATTTTGTATTTTGATCGTTTATGTTTATTTTGAAATGTTTTTGACCGTGGAATCTATGTAATCGATCTATACCCAACATTTTTAAACAAATCTGTGCGAACGTATTTAAATGTTAAAATTAAGTCGGGCGTGAATGGCTATATAGTTTGTAAAGTTATATTAAGGGAGGGTAATCTTAGGTTATTCATTTCGTAGTTGAATTGGTTCAATGGATTGGATATATTTGTGTAATTAGTCGATGTAGTATGAGGTCCGCTACAGGCAGGATTATAGATATACGCCACACACCCTCTGTTTGCCTATGGATGGGTTTGTAAGTCAGCAGAAGACCGCAGTCCATTCCTATGGAGTTTTTTGTTTATTGATCTACTTGCCAACAGATGTCACATTCCTGTTGGTGGAGAGTCAATCTCTTCTCTATTTCTACTTATTGTTCAGATGTACATTCCTGACAATATAGTATTTTGTGTTGTCGTATCATGCTACATTGAATACATGAATGTATCAGATGGATTGGCGCCAGTTGATTGCGAAATTTGTTGCCTAAGGTTAAATCAGGGAAGAATATTTTCCTTTCAAATGCAGACCTATGTATACAGTCCATTCATACTCGACCCTCTAAATAAATAGTAAACTCATTATTTGCAATCTACTTAAATTTAGAATTAAAGATCAATATAAAATTATAAACGTTAAATTTATTCCTCAAAATTTAAATATTATTTTATATTGATCTTTAATTCTAAATTTAAGTAGATTGCAAATAATGAGTTTACTATTTATTTAGAGGGTCGAGTATGAATGGACTGTACATAGGTCTGCATTTGAAAGGAAAATATTCTTCCCTGATTTAACCTTAGGCAACAAATTTCGCAATCAACTGGCGCCAATCCATCTGATACATTCATGTATTCAATGTAGCATGATACGACAACACAAAATACTATATTGTCAGGAATGTACATCTGAACAATAAGTAGAAATAGAGAAGAGATTGACTTTCCACCAACAGGAATGTGACATCTGTTGGCAAGTAGATCAATAAACAAAAAACTCCATAGGAATGGACTGCGGTCTTCTGCTGACTTACAAACCCATCCATAGGCAAACAGAGGGTGTGTGGCGTATATCTATAATCCTGCCTGTAGCGGACCTCATACTACATCGACTAATTACAAAAATATATCCAATCCATTGAACCAATTCAACTACGAAATGAATAACCTAAGATTACCCTCCCTTAATATAACTTTACAAACTATATAGCCATTCACGCCCGACTTAATTTTAACATTTAAATACGTTCGCACAGATTTGTTTAAAAATGTTGGGTATAGATCGATTACATAGATTCCACGGTCAAAAACATTTCAAAATAAACATAAACGATCAAAATACAAAATTATTGATACCGACAATCATAGAGGGAAACTTATAAGTAACCCAATAGTATTCACCATAAGATACTTGCATTGTCACCAATAACTTAAAAGACATCCGAATAAATACATTTTAGATACTCACCATAAGGGTATCATTATTTATCAAATGTCTATATATTTTGATCAAATATGAAAACCAAAATATAATTAACCTAAACCGAATCCATGCAAGCATCTATAAACAACTTAAATTTCATACATTTAACCAATCTTTACAATAAGAAAAAAAAAATTTGAAATGATGTTTATCAATCGGAAAACATATAAAATTAAACATTATTAATTTGATTTAAAGACTTACAAAAGTCAGATAAGAGTCTGTTTTAACATTTCAGTTGGCTTGTTTATCAGTTTGTAAAACTTGACGAAAGTTCTTGATTGATTTTAACAATTGTTCATTTCAGATAGCTTATGGTAGAAGAGTCCAGGTTTCTGCTTTTATTAATTCCCGCGATGCCTCCGTTGGAAGGGAATGTTCTGGAGATGGCAATAGCTGGTTCAAAGTATCACAGTCTTTTCTTTTTTTTTTAATAGAGAGTGTTGTATGTGCGTCATACCTCATCTCTCAAACACAAACGCTGGAACTGTCCGAAAAAACTGTATTTCCCTTTTTATATTATCCACAAGGATTCAATGAACAAAACATCACTAGTCTATCACTTTCGTTAGGGTCCAAGCCAAGGCTTAGTTCTTCCATTGGTCAAGCTAAAATTTCTTTCTTCTCTTATCTAACTTTTCATCTGACTTTTTAATTACACAGCTTTTAGATAATTAATAAACAATCATTTCCATTTACAGATTACAGGAATTAATTAATACCTGTTTTTACTTTAACTTATGTTATTTTTTTATTAAAATATTTTTATATTTCAATCTGGCATTTTTTTATTAAAAAAAATACGTTCAGATACTTTTTTTTTTTTTTGTTTATGAAAAAAAATACTTTTAAAGTTTAGCATCTGTGCGAATATATATATGTTTAACAAACATTTTAATTTTAGCGTTTAGTTTTTTCCTTTTATTTGAGAACTTTTAAGTTTTTATTTTAAATAAATGTAACGACATATTTATATATCGTTACAATATATATAAGAGTCTGTCTGTTTGCTATTTATTTGTCCATTGACTGACTTCAGTTTTTATGATGCAAAGAGAAATTTTATTTCTCAGAAATAATAATTCGAACTTTACAATGCTTTACTAAAAGTCCTTTTTCTTTTCCAGAGAGGAGAGTGCAATTTAATTAGCCCCCTTTTTTTATTATGTGAATTAATCCAGTTAATCCTGTGTTCCTTTGCTCGTGACACGATGTTTACTCAAATCCAATGGTAGTTATACCCCAATCTTTAAACCAGAGATATCTTTGTTTTTAAAACTAAAATAGCCGATCTTTATATAAAGCATTTTTTTTTATAGGTTTCCTTTTTTTTTTTTTTTACATTTTGTTATCGTTCTTTTGGAAATCCTTGCAACTGCCCTTCAAAAGATTGAACGGGCAGATAATTTAAGCTTATTTTTTTATGTTTTATGGTTTAACACACACACACAAAAAAAAAACATTGAAAAACTTTTATTTGTAAAAACACAGAAAATAGGTCCATCCGTGTCAATTACAAAAAGGCGACAGCTTCTCTTATAGACTGGTGGCTGCTATTTATGTGTTCTCTTTCTGGTGTTCTGGTATCATAACAACCACTGAATATTACTGGAATAAACCTCAATGCCAAACGATACAACAGAGCAAATTTTCCCGCCTGGCATTCAAGTACGATGGAAGTTTGGAGAAAAAGGATACATGAAAATTAAATCCAAATTCGATTAGATTTTTCTTATTATTTGTAAACCAAAATACAAAATTAATATAACAACCTTTATTCACTTTATAAACACAAATAATTTACACATATATATATTTTTAATAATAATATTTTTTTAAATTAATTTATAAACAAATATACATAACACAAAAACATTGAATTATATGTAATAATGTTACTATGGTGACTGCATTAATATACATGAAATATGTAAAATAATATCGATCCTATTTAAGTAAACTTATATTGTACTGAATTGTTTTCAAAATTTATTTATTTACCTATATGTTTTTCCTGAGGTTGATTATAGTGAATTTATTATTTTAAAGCTAGAATCAACAGTAAACAATACTATTTAAAAAATTATGGTTGCCATGGTGATCATTTTAAATCTGTATTTCCAAGATCCTCCATTATCTATCTATCAAGCAAAGAAAAATCAAACAAGATCAACAAACTTTTTTATTTTTTTTAAATACCTGGATCATTAATTTGAATATTCACAATATATATATATATATATATATATATATATATATATATATATATATATATATATATATATATATATATATATATATATATATATATACATATATATATAGTTATTCTTCTGTGAAAGCAGTTAAATATAACTTAAAAATTCAAAAAACAGCAAGTGTTACATTTAAATATTGGCATATGTGTAACAGCAGTTTCATCCACCATCGAAGAAAAGGTAAATCATGTAATCAGGTGACAGGATTTGTAAGAACTTAGGAACTTGAAATTATATTTCCAGCCCTCATTTAAATCAACATATATATAACTTAATGGATTGTTATGTAAAATGACGCATTGCAAAACCAAATATAAAAGTACTAAACTTTAACTAAAATCATTTCTTTATTAAACATTACATTCTAAAACAAAAACGAGTGCGTTCTTCACAATATAGTGTTATAATTAAGATGGCGATCAATACATTTATCTTTCAATTGTACATATTCAAATCTTGGGTTTTGCAATAAATAACTTTTTGTTCTGCAATAAAAATTTCAACTGACATTAATTATTTTTTTTTTTAAATCTAAATACTTTGTTCCATACTGCATCTCTTTTTTATTACAAATGTGCTTCAGCATAGCAACTAATTAACATCTTTTTATTATAAAAATATAGAATATTTTATTCTAAAATTTGGTTACAGCTTATGATAAAATTAGACATAGTATACATTAAATGGTATTAAAAGAGATAAAAGTTCAATATTGACACATCTAGCATGGAACAGTCTATAAGACTAATATGACGCATAGAGGCAAAGGAATGAGCCTGAGATGGCAGGTGACTAAGCTTGCATGTCTTAAAATGTACAAACATAGTTCTCAACTTTTGTCTATGCAAAACCACAGCTTTGTATAGGTAAACCAACCTTTCAGAATGGAAGTCAATGTCATAATACTCAGGATCTGGGCAATAGGCTTGAGGGGAAGGCATATCATAATCAATCCCAAAGAAATGTGTGCACATCGGCCCTTAATCATTTCCAGGTAGATCATTTTTATTCAGTTATGAATGGGATCAGCTTTAAGAAGGCAAATCAATTAGCTTCCATGTGGCACCATAAATATAGAAGGTGGCCAAATTCTGGTCTCTATTCTGAATTTGTTCCATTTTATCAATTCATAAATCAAGCATACACTCCAGTACATGATTAAAAGTGAGTCAGCACCAGAGGTACCATAGCAAAAACAATAAAAATGTTGATGAATGTATCTCTGGGATGGATCCACACAGTACATTGTCAATGGGAGTAGTTAAGGAAGGCAATTTGTCATTTAATTATCATCTTTAAGAATATACTATCACCATTTCTATAATATTGAGATCATTTATATTTATGAGAGTAAATAAGTATGCCACAATAATCAAACAACTGAACAGTGCAGGATGTTTTTCTTTCAGACTTTATTTCTTGATTAATAAATGTGTTTCCAACTAATTACCTGTTTCTTCTCTAAATATGTTGTTGTCATTATTATTATTATTATTATTATTATTATTATTAATATTTAATTTTAATGCGCAAATACGCGCACAACAACCGAGTTTCATCAGGATTAAATAACAATATATTATAATATATTGTTATTTAATCTGATGAAGCTCGATTGTTATGTGTATATTACGCATTCAAATTATATACATGTATAATAAGCACCTGAGTTTAATAATTTCTTTATTATTATTATTATTATTATTATTATTATTATTATTATTATTATTATTATTATTTTTATTATTATTATTATTATTATTATTATTATTATTATTATTATTATTATTATTATTATTATTATTATTATTATTATTATTATTATTATTATTATTATTATTATTATTATTATTATTATTATTATTATTATTATTATTATGTTTCAAAGCAAAACTTTATTGAGTCTAAAAAGTTACAGAGTCATATATTGATTTTTTACAAATGAAAAACAACTTACAACTTTCAGTATATAAGTCTTTATCTTTTCTGCATCCTTTTTTTTCTTCTTGTTTTTAAATTTGGTCTTCTATTTAGTTCAGTTTATGCTTGCATTTTTTTTTAAAGTTGGAAAAAATGCTGATGTTGAAAATGTCATCATCTATCTTATTGGTCTTTATATTTCATAGACTGGATCTCTGTTTCAAGTGTGACCATGTGGCTGCAAATATATCTGGTTGAGCTAGGATGCTGTCTCTTTTTCTTAACAGTTCTAGTTTTATTGAATATGTTGCTGGGTGGCGTCGAGGGTTATTGGCAAGTGCAAAAGTGCATCTGGTGCACCAGTAGGCATAAAGGCTGTATGTTGCTGCACGAATAGCAGGGTTATTGCCTTTTTTAAATGTATTTATTATTTCATCTATTGAAATGATAGCCTTTCTGTATGTGGTAAACATTGTGTGACATATTGTTTCTAGGGCACTGCAGGAATGAAGAAAATGATCTTGTGTCTCTTCTTCTCTATGACATAGTCCGCACATGGGGTCTATATTGGTATAGAATCTACGAAATCTAAGGAAATGGGTTGTGGGTAGAGCATTGAGATTAAGCTTAAGTAGAAAATCGAATAATTTTGGTTCTAATGACCATTTTCTGAATTGTTGCAGTAGTTGCCTGTTGTCTATTCCAAGAACTGATGGATGTAGATTGGGTGTCTGGTTGGGATGTAGTATATTGTAAATGTCCCAGTATGTATACTTGTTGTCATTATTGAGTGATATTTTGTTGTATATTGGCTTGAGTTCTTCAATCAGTGTGGATAGATATCCATATGAAGGGGGTGGTCTGTCTGTGGGTATTATACTGATTACACACTCCAGGTCTGGAAATCTTTTTATGGTTGCTGTTATTAGATTTACTGATTTCTGTGTGTAAAAAACATTGATTGTATGGAGTCCAAGTCCATTGCTATGTGGTGGTCTGCTCAGATTTTTTAAAGAGATTGCCACTGTCTTTCTCTTCCATATTAGTTTGTTACAGATTGATGAGATTTTAGATATGAATGTTTTTGCAAATTTGATTATAGGTGTATAGTATGTAATTTTTGTAGTTATAAGTTGATTAAATAGTGCTACCTTTGCATATATTGACAGGTATGACTTTTCAAGTGAGGCTGTGATTTTTTCAGCATCTTTTTTTAATTTATTTTGAATTTTTGCCTCATTCCATTGGTTCCAAGGTAGAATGGGAAACCAAGGAAAGCAGATGGTTTACCATTAAACATCTCTGTACAGTGCTTGCCTGTGTATATTGACCATGCAGCAGTTTTATTTGTGTTAATTTTTAAATTAAAATTTGAGGTATAATTCTTGATTATCTCTTGTAATATGGGGAGGTTCTTTTTAGAGGGGAGGAAAATCTTACATCGTCCATATAGGCTATGCATGATATATTTAAAGCAGTGTTTGGAATTTGAATGCCTTTTATTTTTTTCTGTATCTCTGTTAATAGAGGATTTATATATATTGTAAAGAGCAAGGCACTTAGGGGGGATCCTTGTGGGATGAATTGACTCGGTCTGAAGGCTGGTGATTTTTTCCATTCAATGTGATGTGAATTTCACAGCTGAGTAGCAGATTGGCTATTATATATAGTAGGGATGGAGGTGTTGTTGTTTTTTTCAGCACGTCTAATAATTTGGCTATAGGCACTGAGTCAAAAGCTGCCTCAATGTCTAGTTGAACTATAATTGGTGCATATTTCTTTCTTTTTTTTACTACTTCAATAATTGTTTTGTACATTAAGGCACCCTGGCCAATGGATGATCCTTTTTTGGCATATTGTGCTGATGATAACACAGGGAGTATGTGTTGTTCTATTTTTTCCTTTATCACTCTTTCAAGAATTTTTATTCCTAAAGGTCCCATTGAAATTGGTCGTAGATTAGATAAAGATGATATTGCTGTTGGTTTTTTGTTAAATGGAACCATTGCAATTGGGTATAGACTTTGTATGTTGTAAATTTTTTGGGATATGTAATTGGCTAGATCGCACAGGTATTTTGCTGTGAAGTGACTAAGATGTTTGAACACAAATTTGGGAATTCCTTGTGGTCCTGGGTGACATGTGTTTGTTATTGTTGCAAGTTGAAATACAATGTCAGTTGTTGTTATTGGTGTGTCTGTTTCAGGGTCTCCAAATATGTCTTCATTTGGTATGTACACTCTCTGTTTTTGCAGTTTTTTTTAAAGTGTTGATATATTGGGTTTATCATGTTATGTCCAGCTGTTATAGAACCATCTATTTCAAGTGCCATAGGCACTCTGACTGTGGATGGGTATCCCAATGCCCACCGTATGTATGCTCTGGTCCAAGTATGTTGTTGTGTAAGGCATATTTTTTTCTTTTTTATTGCTACATATTGCTTTAGTGTATTGCATGTATTGTTGTACATTTCTGTAAGTTTTTTAATTTGTGTTTGATTATCTGTAGTTGGTCTGGAAATGGTTATTCTTTTATGTAGTTCATCTGCCAATGCTAATAATCTGGTGGGGGGTGTTGAGTTGCAGGTAATATGATTGATGTTGAAAGAAAGTATATTGGTGAATGCTATATACTTTTGTACTGGATCGAGTGACATGTTTTGAAGTTTTTGGAGCATTATATATGTTTCTGAATATAGGAATTCAGTTGTTTGTGCTGGAAGAAGTATTCCGATCTGTCTTTTGGAGGGCTATTGTTGTATTCTGTATTTTTGTTAGGTCGAGGGTGATGAACTGAGCAGCATGATCTGAGATTATAGATGGACAGAGTTCAAGATTAAAATAATGATGTAACATTGGTGAGTAGAAACACAAATCAATAAGTGATTTATATCTATTATTAAAAGATATTGAGTTTGATGGGAAAAAACCCTCAGCACTCATAAGTGGGATTATTATTTGATGGATCCATTTGGTGACAAAAGTTTGGTAGGTCATGTTGAAATCTCCCAGGAGTATTATGGGATTCGGTGTTGCTGTAAGCATTGAATTTATTGTTGCTATTATTCTGGAGATGATGATGGGGCCTGGTGGTATATATACAAATACTAGGTTAAGTGTGATATTTTTATGATGGAGTGTTAATATGATAAGATTAGAGTCAATATATATAATTTTAAAAGAATCAAAAGGGCAGTTGTGGGAAATAATTATTATTATTATTATTATTATTATTATTATTATTATTATTATTATTATTATTATTATTATTATTATTATTATTATTATTATTATTATTATTATTATTATTATTATTATTATTATTATTATTATTATTATTATTATTATTATTTTTTACACCACTAGACATTACATGATCACCATTTCTTTTGTTTACACATGTTGTTTACAGAGTTGCTAATCCCTCCATAGATTATTGCCACTGGTGCATGCAGAGTAATCAATTGATGCAAAAATGTTTATGCATAAATCCTTATCTAGTGCCTATTTATCAAATATTCTCTGACTAGTTTCCATCTTGTGGCTTTAATAAGTGAGGAGCCTTGGATCTGAGAACCCAGCACTCAGATTGTACACTGTAACACAATCTTCAAGCAGCCACCTTTACTTTATTAGCTAATTATAAACCTTTGAATTCAAAATGAAAACACAATAATGTTTTCAATTCGAGCTCATTAGCTTATATAGTTGTATAGATTTGAACTCAGTTCAGCATCATCCATATTTTTGGTATCTTTATGGTGTCTGTGGTTATTAAAAAGCCAAAAATTCCAAAAAAGTATGGAAGATAAACTGAGTTCAGATCTATACAACTATACAAGCTAATTAGATTGAATTGTAAACACTATAAGGTATTCAATTTGTACTCAAAGTTTTATAGCTAGTTAATAAGGTAAAAGGGTGGCTGCTGTAGGGTTGCATTAGATCCTTAGTTGTAACTGCACTCATCTTAGATCTAAGGTTTCTCAGTGGTGAAATCCAGAAGCTAAAATCTAGGCTGGTGATATTGGATGACTTTTCACTAGATAAAGATTTTATGCACAAACCTTTATGCATCCATGTATTACTCTGTTTTTGCACTAGTGGTGCTACCATATGGGGAGTTTAGTCTCTTAATTATTATTATAATTAATAATATTGTTGTTGTTAGTACTATTACTACTAATAATAATATTAATAGCATTATTATTATTATAATTATTATTATTATTATTATTATTATTATTATTATTATTATTATTATTATTATTATTATTATTATTATTATTATTATTATTATTATTATTATTATTATTATTATTATTATTATTATTATTATTATTATTATTATTATCATTATTATTATTATTATTACTATACTACTACTACTACTACTACTACTACTACTACTACTACTACTACTACTACTACTACTACTACTACTACTACTACTACTACTACTACTAGTCTTATTATTGTTATTATTATTATTTGAAAAATAATCATTGTTAATGCTTTGAATTACTTAGCATTAAATAACAATGATTGTAAAGGTTACAGGTGCAGTCATATTGTACAACTTTTAATATGGATTAATTTTATGGGTTACAATAAAGTGGTTTCAAGTATACTTTTACCAATGCTGCTACTACTTTTGATACAAAGATAGATATCAAGTTTAATCATTAAAGTTTTAAAACAGTTCAATATAAACTCAATTCAATAGATGGATAAATAAGACTTAAAATAATATCATCTGGCATCATATTAAAAGATATTTACAGTCACTAAATTATTCTTGATTATTATTTTAATTGCTATTGTTGAAGTATACTAGAGAGATAACATAATATGTGCAGCATAAAATAAATATGAGTTATGTACTAAAAACAAACTCAGTTCAGAGTACAATTACATATAATTTTAGCTGGTAAATTGCTAAAGATGGAAAATAAATTCTAGACTCTAATGTTGGATGAAGTTGAAGGCAGTTACTGAAGGTAATTATGGTGAGAGTAATGTATGGTACCACTGAATGCTATTAAATGTGGTTATTGTTGGATTATGATGTATTATAGATTGGATGGTTGGTTTAGTAGTAACCAGAAGATAGCAATAATATATGGGGTGCAGTAGTGTTGTCCTTGGCCTTTATTGGTCAGTGTTTGTTGATGAATGTAGCTGGATGTCTTTTGGAATTGTTGCCAAATGTGCCAAAAAATGAAGATGCAGGAGATCCATGAGAACCCATACAGGGTGAAAAAGTTGCATGTACTGTGTGAGGGTGTATATTCTGATAGAATGGAATTAACTGTTGCCTAGATGCAACTAGTCATCTGTAAGTATTTAGCATGATATTCCTGAATTGTTTGACATTATGATGCTGCTGAAAACGTTGAATTTCCTCTACAATATTACATAAGGTGCACTTAGCATTATATCATCATCATCATCATCATCATCATCATCATTATCTTCACGATCATTATTATCATCATCATCGTCATCATCATCATCATCATCATCATCATTATTATTATTATTAGTAGTAGTAGTAGTAGTAGTAGTTGTAGTAGTATTGGAGTAGTACGAGTAAATACATGTAATAGTAGCAGAAGTAGTAGTTGCAATAGTAGTAGTATTTTTATTATTTTCACTATAATTATTATTATAATGAGGGCCAAAAAATAATTTTTATGGACATCCCAAAAACTTAAAATTTATATAAGCAATTAAGATTTTTATTCTTATATTAAAAAAATGATAAAAGAATATTATAAAACATTTTAATGGGTGTATTTGTACATCCTTCTAGACAAATTAACAACATTACAAAATATAATTTTTTTTGTCTTTCTTTCTATATATGTATAACAAGAACAATATTGTTTGGAACCTAATTTCAAATGATATACTGTCAGACTTCCAATAGTTTGCAATAATTTTTTAAATATATAAAGTTATATAACAATAATCTATACTTATCTGTAATAAGAAATATCAGACGTTTTAAACTTTTATCCTTATAACTGAGAAAGTATTTTTTTACAAAATAACTCTCAGCTACATCACTATTAATTATAGGATACATAAAAGAAGTATATCTAACTTAAGACGTGTAATACTGATATATTCTCTTTAGGGTCATTTTTTAATGCTTACAATCACTAATTTTCTAATAACAAGATTTTTTAATACATTCCAAAAAAATAATAATAATCTCATGAGAAAATATTGTAGATCAGCATATATGTTGTATTAATAATTTCCATACAGTAAATAATTGCTTATTACATAATATTGGGATATAATTCATCACTGATAAATGAAAGAAATTAATAAATATGAAATATGTATTTCAATCACATTTGAAATAGCAGCCAATTTGCGAATACAAAAATATAATCCTTCTTCAAAAAGCATTATAAACTATCTTCCTAATAGATAAATGGAAGTGTTGAAGTGATACTTCTAAATTTAAAGATGTACTCTCATGTACTGAATCTGGTCTGTTATTGATTTATATTGAAAACCAATTTATATTAGTCAACCTCAAAACAATATATATATATATATATATATATATATATATATATATATATATATATATATATATATATATATATATATATATATACTTATTAAATTATATCACAATCTAATTAATTATGGAATAAGTCTAAGTTTTGTTTCAGCACTGTATTTTTTTATAATACGTAATTGATTTTTGTTAACATTTTGTGTCAATATATAGTTTCAAAACATAAACATGCACCCATGTCTACATCCTAAGTTTGTATAAATCTGAATTGACTGATATCAATTGAAATAAAATTTGATTTCAATAAAGAAGCATACCATTAAATGAGATTATTACTATTAAGAAATTACAATAATAAATCATAAGGAAAAATACAATATCCTGTTTTCAAAACTGTGAGATGTTGAATCACATTAATTCAAATAAATATAAATATTAGCATATAAAGAATTAATGGTACAAGTATATCAGATCTTACATTTCATTTAATTAGCAACATGGAATGACATAAAAATGTAGTAATTTTTCTATGACAAAGTGAACAAACTATTGTACAAGCTTCTTAACTAAGAATACATCAGCAATAACTCCTAAAAATAAATACTATAATACCTTTTTCTTTGCTAAGCAGTTCAAAATTTTCAAAGATAAGAAGACAAATTGTTTGTTTAGATTCTTTATATTACGCTAAATTAAAACAGAAAGCGATGTGCAACTTTCTAAAAAGTGGAATATTTCAATTACGAATTTTCATAAATAAATGTTCCATTTAACCTTTACATGTACCCTGATGTTTTGGAGTGCTGTGGTTACAACTTCTTCAGCTGAAATCGCGCTCAGTTAAAGTTATATTTTATAATCATTAAAGAATAATCGTCTCTTAAATTCACTTTTAAAACAGTTGGTTGCATATTACAATTAGTTTAAGAAAAATGAAAAATTTGTGGATCAACCTAACTTACTTTTATAAATATTAATACATACTATTGATAAAATCACTTATAACATACAAATGTAAATTACTTAGCATAAAATAAATGTAAATATTTTAAAAGAATAAATATAATTAATATTATTTTTTTATGAAATCCATTCAATTAAATGCAATGCTATTTTCAAGACAGCAATTATGTTTAGCCTATTTAAAGTTCAACTTTGAATAAGTAATGAAATTTATAAAATTGTTCAGAAAACTATTCAATATTATATTTAACACATTAAAAGTAATTTACGACAATTTATTTTAAAATATTTTAAAATGGCTTCTAATCATATAAGTATGTGATATGTATATAAATGCTAACGATTATGGACTCCTTCGCCTCATTTGGATTTTATATAATTTTATTATTATTATTTTGTTTCCAAAATTGATTCATATATTTTTACTTTCCTATATCATCTTTTTCAACAACACACTCTTATATAGAACAAAGTATTGTACTTGATTTTATAATTATTGATAAATTTGAAAGATGAAATAATTTGTTTAGAGACAATAATATAGAACTCATATCTACTACAAATTATTTACTATTCAAAACAATCACTGTTCATCACCCACAATACAATTCAACATTTCAATCACATGCAAAGAGAAACAAATTGGAGATGACAAAAATATAAAAAAATTGATCAGCTGTCAGATGTATAAAAATATGAAATATATATGGCTACGATTCAAAACACTTATATTTTGATTAATTTGTTGTTGTTTTTATTTTCAAATATTAGCAAATGTGATGTTAGTAATTTGCAATTATTGCACTTACAAATTTTTGATCTCAGTATTTAAACTGAAGTACATCCTGATCTAGATCTGAGATATCATCGGACTGACTGTGGACTAATTGTTGATAATCCAAATTTACAATATATAGCTCAACCATATAATGAAAAATAGTGAAGATTAAAAAAATATGATTTTACTATAGGACAAAATGTAGTGAAGATAAACAAGAAATTTCTACAGGGAAGAGATAGTAATGTTACAATTTATTTCACAAATGACAATATAAAATAAGTATTCGTAAAAACGCCTCATGGGTTATGATAATGTATGGCATTTTCATTATTTCAGGGGTATTTATCCGCTGCCTTCTTTCACAAATTAGAATTGAATCAGCACAAATACGTATTCAAACGCAATTGGACTTTTTAACTAAAAAACATTTTTACATTTATATTGTAAAGAGTGACCATTAAACATTCCTTACTTAAAAAAATGAAGTATTTATCTCATAAAATATCTTTCTATTGGAGGTAATCTCGTTTTACATTTAATAAGTATTCCTCAAAGGAATCAGACATTATGCTAGGTGATATAATTGTAAATTGTTATTTCAGATAACTCTGCAAATCAGAACTTACTATCTACCTGCTATTAGGTATTAACAATAAATAAACACAAAATTAGCACATTACTTGCAAAAACAACACAAAGAAGCAATTATAGATGTAACAGATTAATATGTTTGCTTCATAATTGATAATTAGTACATGATGGTTTTCTGTAAGAATATCTCATTACAAAAGTGTAATGTTCACAAAATTAAAAATCAATACAAATTTCAAACACATATATATTGTAGTTGTCTCTCATTCAACAAACAGATTATATACTGAAACAATTCTCAGTAGTTTGTGTTTGAATCCAAACTCTTGATATTATATGTCATATATCAAATTTTTTGTGATTGTATGCTATCGTATATAGGTGAATCTAGGTGCAGTATTGAGAAGATATTGAGGAACACAAATTGTTATATAAGCATGTAAAAAGTAAAAATAATAGTGACTTAATGTTGCCTTCAGTTTTCTTTGATCATGAAAAATCATGTAAATATAAATTTAAATTTGATTTTGAAAATGTGAAAATTCTTCATGAAGAGAGAAACCATCAAAAACTTCTTTTATATTATTTAATAAATTATTCAATGTAATATCCCTTTTCCAAGCAATTTTCTTATTTAAGTGAAAGATTAAAGGTTCATAAAAGTAGAGTTAAAAATAGATATATCTTAGTTCTGCTTTGTATGTCCATGAAAAAGATACAGGCCATACTATTGATTTTGATGAAGCTAAGGTTGTCTTCTTTGAGAGAAATAAAATCAAAAGAAAAATTAAAGAGTCTTTATTATTGAAAATTTATTATTCTGAAACAATTAACTTATTTAAGAGTTCTTTTAATATTAAGGGTGGATGGGAAGTGAATGGATTTGTGGGTAGTTTTTAATATTATATATATTGTGTAGTTTTTGTAGTTCTTTACACTTGAGAAGTCTGCTTGTAGCAGTGAAACCTTAGGTTGTTTTTAATATTATTTTTATGCTGGTCTGGTTTAATTTTGGATTTGGGGTAGTTTTGATTTTATATTGACTAGTTTAGCTTTTGCTTGTAATGTTTATATATATATATATATATATATATATATATATATATATATATATATATATATATATTTTATATATATATATATATATATATATATATATATATATATATATATATATATATAAAACTAACCAAAGAAAATACATATAAAAACAAAAAAAGATATATAAACCAATAAATAATAAAATTCAACTCAGAGGACTGGTTTTCACAGAAAAAAATATACAAAGAAAAAAATATACAGTAAAATGGTGATAATCAAAAATTACAAATCTGTAATTTTTGATTATCCCATTTTACTGTGTATATTTTTCTTTGTATTTTTTCTAATGAAAACAAGTCCTCTGCTAAAATATAATTTTATTTATTGAATTTATAAGTATTTTTTGTTTATATATATATATATATATATATGATCAATAGATGGCATTTTACCAAAACCATCGAAACAAGTGTAAATTTGTTTACATAAATGACAAAAGAGTCAGAATTCACTATCTCTTTTATTTGTTCACCCTCAGATCAGCTGATTTCGAGCTATTTTACTATCATCAGTGAAGTATAGAGTTAGAAACTAGATCTAAACACTTTACTCCAAATGTTTATGCAAAACATTTCTATCAGTTTGCAAGCATGACTTTTTCAGACCAGTAATGTCTTCAAACCCAGCATAACAAGCCAGATAGCTATATGGGTCTGATCTCAGTTCAGTTTCACCACATAGTCAAAGCCTCTACAATATATATTGCAAAAAACCTTTATAGGTATATATATATATATATATATATATATATATATATATATATATATATATATATATAAAAAAAAAACCTCAGTCACCCTAAGGGTCATCCATAATGCTCATTAACAGTGTAGAAAAGGGCTTTTTCCAAGCATTAGGGCAACTACTTTAATATTGGTTACTTTATGAATTCTTAAATGCCATTTTTTCATCAACACAACTTCAAGAAACTACATTGAAATTTTAACAAAAAAATAAAAATTACCAGCCAAACCATTACATCCCCTGGTTGATATGCAGCCACATGAAGCTTAATAATTTTACCTACAGCACTGTAACCACTGGTGATTAAATGACAAGATGTTATCCTTGATTTAATATCAACTAATTTTCATTTAATATATGGGTTTAATTACTTTAAAATTCTGAATAATTATTCAACTATTCCATTAAACATTAACCAATATAACAAGTTAAATTTAAAAGTACAGGTCATATTCTAATTTATTTCCCTCTACTAATATAAAATTCTTTCTGAATTTGATGTAAATAATATATTGTGCCACAACATTTTGTCATGAATGAATTTGAGCACTCCTTAGCCCCCAAAATGACAACTCTACAACACTAAACAAGGTCATGACTATGAATCATTTAGAACCAAACTATGAGATACCCTCAACAATTGAGGCATTTTTATTTACATAAGAAAGATAAGTTAAAAATTAAATATATATCAGGTTCATGATTAGACTAACAGAAAAACTAAATTAGACATAAAATTTTAAATAACAAAATTAAACAAACAACAGTTTCACTTTTTAATTTTGATTTTTTTTTCTTTATTTTTTTACTCCTTCCACTTCTTATTTGCATTTCAATCTTCTTTCGCTTCCCACTTTATCAATCTTATTACTAGTTTAACACAACATTCATGAAGAATATGAGCCTTTACTTAATGCAAGTGTATTGATAAGCCTTAACATTCATGGTGAATAAAATACAGGAATGCTTTTAAAGGTGACTTACTATAAGAATGGGTTTAATAACAGATTCAAACGCTTTCTTGCAAATGTTATATGTGATTCTGAATCTCTACTATTCTTTCTATTTTTTTTTATTATTGGTCTTAACACAAGGGTATAAATATTACTTCTGGCTGTATATCTTTACTGTTAGTCTAGGTAAGAAAATCTAATGTACTAAAATATATTCATTATTTGCATTAACATAAAATAAGTAATCAAAAAAAATTTAAACACCCCTTCTATTGTTGAATCTGTTTCTTTCATCAACTGAATTTAGTTCAGGCCCATATAGTTTCTTTAATTAAAGAGCTGAATTTAAAGACATGTAGGTGTCTGAAGATTTAGATTTTTTTTTAATATTTAAGAATTAGATAAATACTTGGCTTGAGTTAATATTTTGAATCTAATGTCCTAGCTCCTCACTGATGAGAGCCATAGCTTGAAACCAGTCTGGAGATGGGGACCATCATAGATAAAGGCTTCAAGTGTTTTCTCTTGTAGCATTTATCATAAAAAATTAAATAAAAAAGCTTGTTTAGAGCTGTTAGCAGGCTCTTTATATATTACATATTGGTAATGCAAGCTATATATGTCATGTGACAGGTGACGGATTTTTACTAATATATAACTTCAATACAAAATAAATACACAATGTAGACATGCAATAAGTATTATATGTCTAAAGTAAAATAAGTTATAAAATCATTTATTTGAACACTAAAGTTTATGTTAAAAATCATAGTAGCAGAAATGGCAGCATTGACAGTTGCAATAGCAGTAACAGCTATGGTAGTAGTATTAATGGTGGTGGTAGTGGTGTTGATGTTGTTAGTGGTGGTAGTGGGTTGTAGTATAAGTAGTAGGTAATGATAGTGGTATTTGTGGTAGTAGTAGTATTAATTTTGAAATATAGTCCCATAATAGTTCTTTGTCAGTAATAGTAAACTGAAATTTGAGCTTATATTTTTTAATGTATTTATTATATATTGTATGTATATGTTCTCATTTCATACACATATATATTATTTAATTAAGAAAAAATAATTTTTTTTTTTTTTTTTTTTTTATATATATATATATATATATATATATATATATATATATATATATATATGGATTTATTTATGCATTTATTATTATATAGTTTATAAATAGTTGATAAATAAGCAGTTGTAAAGAGAGACGGTAATAAGAAACAATATTTAATATAGGGATTTATTATATTTTCATTAAATAATGTGTTGAAATTATTTGGCTATATTCTTATTAAATAAAGCAGATCAGAAAGAAAGTGTGAAGTAAAGTGATCAAGATTAGTAGATTCGGATATGAAAATGTACACATGTGAGTAAATATGTTTTAACCATAAACCATATTTACTCAAATCATGTAATGACTAAGATTACAAGCTTTGTTGTTTTTGTATTATCTAGATTGTAGATATCTAGAGAGGGAAGTGATGCTTGGATAGAATAAATGTAACAATTAATCCTAAGTTTTTTTTAATTGTGACAGACCATCAAACTTGTGAAGTTTTGATCTTTATCTCAAGATAAAATTTCCAGGTTGTTCTTTTTTTTGGATCAAAGATTCGCAATATAAGCGAATGAAACAAGATTTAGGGCTTCAGTTTTTTTTCCAATATTATTAAAGATGAGATGTAGCTCAGTTTTTATTCAATATTTTATTAAAGAAAAGATGTGGTGATCAGTTTTTCATTATTATTAGACAGAGATGTAATGATTGAGTTCGTGAAAACCAAAGGAAATGGACAGTTTTTATTTTTTTAAAGAGTGTGAGTGATTGATTTTTTTTTCTTTAAAAATTGAGGAAGGAGAAAAATGTCTCTTGTTTTAAAGTCAGCAAAGATGAAGATGTGCATATATATAAGTAATTCCCAGCAAGATTAAAATAAAGAAATGAAACAAAATTGAATTTCTTGGAAGAAGTTATTGACAATTCTATAAAAATGATATTAATATATTTTGCTGTGTATAATTCAATGAAATTGCCTTGTTAAAAGCCACTTCTTCTACATCTATAAATTAATTCACTGATCTACCATGGACTTATACCAAAAGTCCTTTATAACCAACAGAATGATTGAGTTTAAAGCCTACCACACAAGCTATTTGCAAATGCTTATTTTCTGGCTCCTGGCCTATTATGGGTTCATTGCCTTTGAATGAAGGGAGAAGGGGAAACAATAGAAAGGAAAAAGGAAGTTGTATAAAAGCCTTATAACTAAGTTTGATTAAGCTATGAATCAATTTTTTTAAGTTTTTCTCACAATCATCTAAAGTGTCTACATTGATTTTTTTTAAAATGTTGAAACAAGCAAGTCAATTAATGCAGGTTTATTAGAAGGTATCAACAAGAAGTGTTCCTTTTTTGAAATGGTAGAAGCAAACCAGTCAATGAATTCAGCGTTATCAAAAGTATCGACAATGAATAATTTTAAAATTGTGGAAATAAGCAAGTCAATTAATTCATGTTTATCTTAAAAGTATCTGCAAGAACTTTTCTTTTTTTAAATGGAGCAAATCAACTTATTGAAGCTATATGTGAGACAAGCAGTCTGAAAATTCCAACTTGAGACATTTATAAGAAGTGAAAATAATCAGGTAACTATGAACTTTCATTAACAGATCTTTTATTCTTACTTTTTAAAAAGAAACCTTAATTTATTGGTCAAAGCATTTTTTTATTTTGATACAGAAACATTAAGGGCTTGTTTATCGATGGTTATTCTCAATATCACTTAACATAACACACAGTTTCAATCTTCAAATTTAAAGTTTCATTATTTTTTTTATTATACATTGTAATATTGAAATGTTTTTATTGTTCTTCATTGATTATGATAATGAGCAACCTATAAATATATACATTTATAATGGTTTTTTTATTTATCTTTTTGCATACTAAATTTGATATAATGTATTTAGTTTTCTTTTGCTCAAGGTTGCAAGAATATTTTTATATATGTGATTTATGTATTAATCCCCAATATAAGGGAACACATTTTAAAAATATATGTTGACATATCACAAGGTGTGTGTGCATGTGTAACTGCTTATACAAACACATCAAAAGAATAGGTTAGGCATAATTTGTTTAAATATGGTAAATTGAAAAGCAGGGCTTCACATATGAATGGAAGTAAAATAAAACACACAAGTTACATATGAAATTTATTTTTATGATATAATAAATAAGGAAAGTCTTAAGTAAGCATTTATAGAATTTTTTGTAATATCAGTTTCAGCCAGCTTATTTTAAAATATCAAAAATGACAAACTTATATATTAAATTTATTTAATTGTGCATATCTAAAATTTTGTATTAATTCTATCATTAATTAATATAATAATAGAGTCGATTGTATAGTTATTAATTTGATTTTAAAGAAAGATAGAAGAATAGTATTAATAAAAAATAATTATATATCTTAATTGATTTCTGAGTTGGTATTAAAAATACTGTTGTATATATCTTGTCTAAATTCTATCATTTAAATGATCATCATCGCTCACAGATATTAAGAATCACCAGCACTAGCAAATATTAAGCAAGAGCTCACATAATGTTAAGTAAGCTAGAATATTGATTTACATTTTAAGTATTTAAGGACTATGCTTGATGTCTAACCAAGTTTTAATAATTATGAGTCAATGATAAAAAGCTAGAATTATGTTGTGTCCATGAGTTTTGATCATCCTCACCAAAGATGGATATCATATTATTGATTAAAATACTGTTTAAACATAGTACTATACAAGAGTTATGATCACCATCATCATTGATTTGATAAATAATAATCATTAAATCTTATTTTAAAAAAATTAAGACCTTTAGTCAATAGGTTTTCTAGAAAGTTGAATATCATGCATAGAGATGTGTGATGATCAGTCATCATCACTTTTATTATTGAATCCTAGTTTATCTATAAAAGTATTTTAGTAAATAAACATAAGACTTATATAAATGCTAGTGAATGTAATATTTAAATCCCAGCTTGACATGGGATGATTTTTTAAAAAAGGGGAAAAACGCCTATAAGTTTATGAAAAGTAAGTTTATTGTTGTGAGTTCATTGTAAAGCTATGGCTGATATCATCATCATCATTTTCATCTTTATATTATGATAAATAACTAAGTTAAATAACCAGTTTCATGGCCATCCCCTTATGTAATGGTCTTCACAATGCTTGCTTGGAAGCCATTAATAAGATTATACCTGTCTGTTCATCAATATATGTAAAATGAGCTAGTAGTGTCTATAAGAGTCTGGGATATATAAATTTTGGTGATATTGGGATCTTATAATTTTATTGACATAGCAAAATATAAGAATGTCATTTTTTTTCATTGGTCATCCAAGTCATGTGTAGTAATATTGTACCAAATGAATTTGAACTCAGTACACTATGCACAGATAATATTTAATTAGATTTAGAACAATCTAGTGGCGCTAATGAAAAACACAGGTACTTAGCTAAACTGAATAAAGAGTGATTTAATCCCTTTAAAACTTAATAATATTAGCTTTATATATTATTTTTATAAGTTGTCATGAATAGCACCAGTGTGTGCATATGACCATGATTGGTCTTATATATTTGGAAAGAAGAATAGGAAGGATTCTTTGTTAAAAGAACATAGTATTAGAGATAAGCATAATGCACTCCAAGAATCTCAAAGTGGGTAATTTTATTCAGTTGCTATATTTAATATTATTTTATTTGATGACAATGGCCAGTATGTTTTATTGTTCAAATGACTTCCCCAATATCTAAATATTTTAAATCTTTAATGATAATAGTTTTAATTTTCATTGTTGTTATTTTAAGTATTGAGAAATGAGATAATTTATTTATTTCATTATTAGCATGACAGAATTAATGTTTAGGGTTGTTGCAAACAGGCTATAATGTTATATTTAATTAATTATAAATAGACACCCAAATAGAGCATGATATGCATATGTTCTTATTTATATGTTAGCGTCATCCTTATTTAATTATAAATTGTATTTTAGCTAACACAGTAAATTCATTTCTCATTTAATTTTACTTGGTTACAAATGATGAACCGCTGGAGCATATCATATATTCTGTTTAGTGTTTAGTTATTGAATTATAGCAACTATCATTTTATCACTCATCTATATATTAAACTGTTCCAAAATAGCAGCCTTTTTTATCATTACATTATTTTGTATGCTGCTACAAAGTTTTCTTACTGTTACAAAGGACAGATTATAAACATATTTTAATAATTAATAATTTTTCTATTTTTATTTCTGTTACAATATATATATATATATATGTGTGTGTGTGTGTATAACGTTTGATATCTGTATTTGTTTCACAATATATGTAATATACAAATCAATATATATATATATGTCAAAATACAGTACAATTTACAGAAATTATATTCTTTTGAAAGTACTTTCGACTATACACTTTGTAGTTTTTATCAACTATATAACGCTGAATAATCAAAATGAGACAACCTTAAACAATACCCATAGTTCAATTCAGATTTTCCACAATTCTGTTATCTTAATATTTGATGACTGGCAATTTATTAATATTTGACAATTTCTTGAAATCAACATAGCCTCTTTTATTTTACGCTTATCATGACAACGTTCAATTTGAATAATTTTCATATTTTTATAATCAAATTTAAATCCATATTGACAATATTTATTATGATTAAATATAACAGATGATGAAGGTTTATTTACATCTGTTCCAGATTAATTCTCTCTTTAGAATTCTATTATATAAAAGCATATGCTCTTTTATTCTCTCTCAAATGTACATTTAGATTCACCAATGTATTGTATGCCACATCCACATATCAATCTATATATATAATAGAATTTTGATTAAACTTTGAATTTTGAATTTTAGAATTATTAAGTAATCTATTTATGTTATTTGTAGAGAAAGCAATATGACACAAACCACTATAAATTTTTCTCATAAACTTGACCTGCTCATCTGATATAAATGGCATTGAAATCCATTTTATTTTCATTTTTTTATTTTTAATTTTATTATAATGTTCATTTCTTTTAAATCCTTTAATAATATTAGCAATAACATTTTTATAATAACCAATTTTCAATAATTCATTAACAAATAAATGTACATTTTTAATTTTATCACTAGAATATTTGCATAATTTTTCATTTCTAAATAAGAATGATTTGGTATTGTTTAAGGTTGTCTTGTTTTGATTATTCAATGTTATATAGTTGATAAAGACTACAAAGTGTATAGTTGAAAGTACTTCTAAAAGAATAAAATTTATATAAATTGTACTTGTATTTTGATATATATATATATATATATATATATATATATATATATATATATATATATATATATATATATATATATATATATATATTGTTTTGTATATATATATATATATATATATATATATATATATATATTACATAAACAGTTGAATTCTACTCTATCTGGTAAGCTGTTTCTTTGGCTAAAAGTACTTATATAAACTTTAAAATAATTAAATGTCAACATAGTAAAGAGCAATTTAAATTTGTTTAAAAATGCAAAAATAAACTTCCATTGTCAATGTTAAGCAGAAAATGGTAATAAACAATCATCTGCAGATATAGCTGAATATCAAAAATTCTAGTTTAGCCCCAATTCTTAATAAAAATAATAATAAATGAATCTACTATTATCTAACATTAAATATACTACAGCAAATCTATTAAACTTAATACAAAAAATAGAAAATGAAGTAAAAACTATTGTTTTTGTTTTTAAAATAATATTGAGAGATTTTAAAATGCAGTTGAAATAATCCAAAAAATTTAATGTATTTTTTAATACAGAGTTTTCAGAAAATGAGCAAACCTGTTGTAGTAAATGAAAGCAATATCATAACTAATGAAATAATTAAAGACGAATATCAAAAATATAATGAATAATTTTAATTGTACTATCACATGAAAATTTTTTAAATCGTTTCAAAAGTTTGTATATGAAAAAAACACTGATTATTGCTATGTCTGATAAGGTTTCTTATGAAAACAGTTATCGGGAATGCTTCATAAGAATCTAAGCAATACGTAACTGAACGAAGTACAT